>PITA01012098.1:0-63628 GCA_004023965.1 Spilogale gracilis | reverse complement strand
TTTTTTTTTTTTTTTTTTTAAATACTCTGGATTTTATTTATTTTTTTTTTTATAAAGTAGATTTTTTTTTTTTATTTGACAGAGAGAAACACAGCCAGAGAGGGAACACAAGCAGAGGGAGTGAGAGAGGGAGAAGCAGGCTTCCCGCGGAGCAGGGAGCCCGATGTGGGACTTGATCCCGGGTCTCCGGGATCATGACCTGAGCCGAAGGCAGTCGCTTAACCAACTGAGCCACCCAGGCATCCCTAAATAAAATCTTTGAAAAAAAAATTAGCTTTGTTATGTGAAAACAAACCCTTTTAGATTATAAAGTGAAATTATATATTTATATACATTACTTTCCAATTTGTTGAAACTCTATTAGTAATTTTACAACTATGCTCATTAGTCAAATTATCTAAAATGATCATTTCCAGCTCTCCTTGCCCAATTTTGGTATGAAAGTTATATCAGACTCAGAAAATGAGTAGGATTACTTTCTGTTCTCTAAGCAAAGCTCCTGGTTTCAAGAGCAGAAACAGTTCCTTTTTTATGATGTTATATTCTCGATTATGCTGAGCCTTGTGCTTTGCCTGTCCTAGTTTATGGAACTGGAGAAGTGAATTCAGTCATCGAGAGAAGCCACAGGAGGATACTGAATAACTTTCTAGATATTCTAAGCTATTCTAGGGCCTTCCCACTGTTGTTTGCTAACTGAAGTTCCTAAGTTCTCAAAACAGGAGACTGACCATAATTAAAAGTTGGGAAATGTTTTCCAAAGCTTGATATCAATTGGTCAGTTTGTGGTTACTCACCCTTGTTTGTGAAAGTCATGAATTATCTCTAAATCCTATCCTTATATGACTGGAATAGTCAAACGTGCTAACTGGTGGTGCTGGGATATTGTCATTGAAAAATCATTAATTTCCATTTCCCCCTTTCACCTCTGAGCCACACCAAACAGAGTCTCCAGATAGTCTATTTGGTTCAGAACATGTGTCCTTGAGTTTTAAATGTAATGAGTCCTGTATAGGTTTGTTTGTGTACCCTCTAAATTAGGGTATATAAGCTATAGGATAGCTGTGTGGCAACAATAAAAACAAAACACACTATTTTCTAAAACAACTTTTATTTAATATTAAGTGGCTTACTGCAATTTACTTTCAGTCCAGAATAAAATGAAGACAAATATTGAAGAGTTTATCCATTTTTATGGATAATAACCAAAGTTAAATAAGTCTATTATAACCTATTTTTAAAATAGGTTTTTAATATAAACGTATTAGTTAAAAAAAGAAAAAATGAAGATAGATTTAAAGCAACAAAAATATTAATTTATCATACAATAAGCAATATTCAAATAGAAACCATGTACCTGGAAGACTAAATCTGGAATATCTTGGTCGTAAAGAGGTATTTGCTGCAGAAGGAAAATGTCTAATTGACCAACGTTTCTAAGTTGCAATAGCTGGAAACGTTTACTCTTTTTCATTTCTTCTTCAGAAACAAAGTTAAACTCATCTTGCAACTGTTCAAGACGAAAATATTTTGGAATATCCTGTCCTTTATGTTTCATGTACTATAAAACATAAATAATAGTCTTTATTTAAAGTATTAATTTTTAAAATGAGAATTGTTTCAAAACACTTTTTTCCCTTCAACTGCTAGATGTTAGAGTTGCCATCTATGAAGGAAATGGAGCAATGAATCTATACAGAGATAGAATCTGAAAAAAAAAAAGAAAAGAAAAGAAAAAATAGAATCCAACCTACATGGCTTTCCAACCTTTTCCTGGTCATGACTGAATGAAAAATGAAAATATTTGTATTGCACATTGGGTTAAAAGATGAGACTATTCATATCTGTTTGCCGTAAATGTTGAGAAAGGATCAATATTTCTGTATACCTGTAACCAACAGGGCACATTAGTTGGGAAGCTCTGATCTAGGGAAGCTTAACTGCAATAATCTGTGCATTGTTTTATTCAATAAATGCAAATGTGCATACACGGTCCATGCAAGGAAGAGTGCTATCAAAGATTTATGCTGCAGTTCTATGAGGAAAGAAAAAACACAGAATAAATAACTACAGTAAAAGGCAAAATGCTATCAAAGTCATAGAAACTATAAAAAGAAAGAAAAAGTTAACAGGAGGGACTGAAAAGAAGGGCCCATATCTAACTGAGGTTACCAGGAAAACCTTTATCAGACTTGCATGGTAGGTAAGATAGCCTAGGGTACCCTTCTAGGCGGAGGGAATGACCCGAGTAAAGATAAGAAGAATGCATGTTTGAGGCACACAAAGCAGTTCAGGTGGTTTTAAGAAAGAATAGAAGTGAACAGATAATGGAGTCTTGGAGGGAAGGAAAGTATCTGTAAATCATCTTTATATTACTAGCGTCTGCAATACCATGGGTACTCAGTAGTTATACAAGAGAAGCTGGCCTGATTACCTTCAGGCTAGCTTCTCTTGTATAGGATTTATTGCATCCTATAGGATTTATTGCAGGCTACAAAGTCACGGCAGAGTACCAGCCATCAGGCCTAAAGTAGCAATTATTTCAGTTGTTGAATTTCTAATTGTCTTTATAATACTGTATAACTGGTTGAAAATCATATCTGTCCTCAGAGTTACCTTTACATGCCTCCTGGTGCCTAGAAAAACATACAGCAAACTATGAAGCATAACAGGGTAGAGCTTAGGAAATAGAATATACAATATTCATACTTGCTATAACTTACCATAATAAATTCCATTAAATCAGAATATTCTGGATTATTTGGATCAATTTTTACTTCATTTGCCCACTCAAAAAGCTTCTGTGCATTAATGAACCATGGAATTCCAGGAACCCCTCTTGCATCTACATTCCTTAACACACTAACATAGAGAAAAATATCTTGTGAATTTGCACAGAAGTTATACATCTTTTATATGGGGTAAAACCTACCCATTCCAGGTAGTTAAAGAGAAAACCTATTCACCCCCTGCATTTGAGGATAAAACATATTTAGATGTGACATCTCTCTTGGTTCTTCTCACATTTTTATTTATATCCTAGCTTTTTGATAAATGTCTACTTCCTCCTTAAAAAACAGTAATCTTCTTAAAGATAAAGTCTGTAAATATCCATTTTTGCTATCTCTGCCTAGTGGAATAGCTAAAATATAGTAGATGCTGAGGGGAATAGTGCTTACTGAATGTACTTTGTAAACCCTGATAGTAACTTGTTAAAGATGTTCTTTCCACAGGATGTACAATATTGCAATTTAATCAAGATGTTAGCGTTAGCAAAATTAATGAAGTCCACAATATAAAAAGAATCTCTAGGTTTGATCTATACAGTTGAAATGCAATACAGAGTAATACAATTATCTGGGAAGTACTCTGCCAGAAGTATTTCTGCCAGAAATTTTTGTTTGGTCAGATGAGGTCTTGGGAGGTTGCTGAGCTGTAAGAATTTTGACTCATATTTCATCCTTGTTGACTTCAGCTACAGGCTAAGTGCAGAAAAAATTTGACCCTAAAAAGTAAGGATTTCTTTAGAGCCATCAATTATCCCAGTTATTTAGTCTTTCTCTCCTAAAATAATTTGCCTCATCATGTATAATTAGAAGGACTTGGACTAGAAAATCTCCAAAATCCTTTCTATAAAGTAATTCAAGAAACATTCGAGTCCATAAACTGGGAGTCCAGAAATACAGTTCTGACTCAGATTCAATAATGTCTTAACCCAAACGTGGATACTATCTTATACTGTCTACTTTCCACCAGCATCTATGATTCTATGATGAATCTTGGCAAACTTGCTAACAAAGCCAATGCCTGATATGACAAAATATAAGCAAAATTACAAATAGGTGAAGTGTGAGTATTCTTCCTTTATTTAACTCCTATTTCTGTCTGTATGTCTGAACTGTTTTGATATCTTTGTCACAGAGATCCCTAGGGCTTGAGATCTGATTTCTTATACCATCATGTAAGAAATTTTCCTTCTTATAGGAAGACTCCTAGCCCAGGTCACAAAGGCTGAGGCAAAGATTACAAGTTAATGAATAGATTAGGGAGAAAAACTTATCCATTTATAGCCTTTAAATAAAGAAGTTATGATTGGATTTCAATGTACCCCCATGATTTCTGCCTCAGGGAATGTAATAAAGACCTCAATACATCTCCGGCCTTTGCTACATTGATTCCTCCAGCCACCACCTATTCAGAGGTGGACTCTGCCAAAATTCCTCTGTCCTCTGTACTCCCTTCTCCACAATCAAATGCCAAGCAAGTAACACAATTCAGTGGCATTAAGTATACTCACAGTGTTGTACAACCACCATCACTACCTATTTCCAGAATTTTTATCATTCCAAAGAGAAACTCTGTTAAACACCAACTCCCCGGGGCGCCTGGGTGGCTCAGTTGGATAAGCGACTGCCTTCGGCTCAGGTCATGATCCTGGAGACCAGGGATCGAGCCCCACATTGGGCTCCTTGCTCCGCAGGAGGCCTGCTTCTCCCTCTCTCACTCCCCCTGCTTGTGTTCCCTCTCTGGCTGTGTTTCTCTCTGTCAAATAAATAAAATCTTTAAAAAAAAAAAACAAAAAACACCAACTCCCCATTCCTCTCTACCCACAACTGCTTTCTGTCTCTATGAATTAAGACCAAAAAAAAAAAAAAAAAAAAAGATAAAGTTATTAGGGAGGAAAGACAGACTGTCTACAAAACACCAATATGGCAGACTTTTAAATAAGAATGATAAATCCCAGAAGATTATGCAATTATAACTTCAAAGTATCAAGGGAAAATAAATATCAACCTCAGATTTTATACCCCAAATATTACTCAAGAATGAGGACAAAATAAAGATATTTTCAGATATACAAAAGCAAAACAAATTTGCTAGCCACAGAAATTGAATGAAAGAATAAAGGAGAAGATTTTCATCAAGAAAATTACACATAGAATGAAAGTATGGAAGATAAAGAAGTGCAAACACAAAAGTCAATTAATGAACCATGTCAGAAAATTTCATTAACTAGTGAGCCTAAGAAAAACTGCTATATTTTAAAAATGTGTTAAATGAAAACTCTGGACTATAATCATTGAGATACAAGAAGTGTGCTCAATGTGGTATTAAAGTACTCCAAGATCCTGGGGTGCCTGGGTGGCTCAATGGCTAAGCCACTGCCTTTGGCTCAGGTCAGGTCCCGGAGTCCCGGGATCAAGCCCCACATTGGGCTCCCTGGTCGGTGGGAAGCCTGCTTATCCCTCTCTTACTTCCCCTGCTTGTGTTCCCTCTCTGGCTGTGTTTCTCTCTATCAAATAAATAAATCTTTAAAAACAAACAAACAAACAAAAAAACAAAGAAGGCTTCTTGAATACAAAATACTAACTCCAAAATGGATTACCTTTACTAATTATCCATTTTTCTCTAAAATGCCATCATTCAGCTCTCTAAGAAGATGATCTTGTTTACTTAGCAAAACAAGGACATCACTGAAATTACATTCCTGTCTACACAATGATTTCCGTTTCCTTCCCTAATTTGAAGAGGTATTTTCTCTTCTCTAGAGCTAAGCTATCATATTCTGGTTCAATATCTTCTTGACTCTGAAGGGTCACATACTCTTTCTAATACATTCTGGCTCTTTTTCTATGGGTTTCATCACTTATTCTAAAAAGATAAAAATTGCCCTAATTTTCAAGAAACCTATACTTTGATTCTATTATCTGTCTTATTTTAAGCCTCTTTTTAAAACTAAAACTTTAGTTTTAAGACTAAAAAGGTAAATAATTTACATCCACAACCTCAGCCTCCTCAACATCAATTGCTGAGTGCTACTGACACTTTGGGTTTTTTTTCTCTGAAACTATTGCCAAGAAAAGCATTTATGAATTCTTACAATGACTCTGGACATATGCCACTGGCTTTATACATAGTGCTCTCATTATTATTTTTAAAGTAGTCTCTAATTTCAGTTTTGATTTCTTGGTTAATTGAAGTTATTTACAGCAATGTTTTAAATTTTAAAAATCATTTTATTTTAAAAATACTTTTTTTAGAGCAGTTTCAGATTCAAAGCAAGACTGATCAGAAAGTGCACAGTTTCCATATGTCCCCTAGCCCCCCAAACATGCAGTCTTTTCTACTATCAATATCTTGTGCCAGAGTTATAATTTATTACATTCATTGCAATAAAAGAAGTTGCATTTGTTACAATCAATGACTAGCACATCATTATCACTCAAGGTCTGTAGTTTATATTAGGGTTTACTCTTGGTAATGTACACTCTATAAGTTTTGACAAAATATAATGACATGTATTACAATTATAGTATCATACAGACAGGAGTTTCATTGCCCTAAAAGTCCTGTGTGCTCTGCCTATCCATCCTTGTTTCTTCCTAACGCCGCAACCACTGATATATTACTGTCCCCATAGTTCTGACTTTTCCATAAAGTTGTATATTTGGGCATAACAATGTTTTTTTAAAAAAATATGTTTTTTTAAACCATCTTTTTGTTATCATCATTCTTTAATTTTTAAATGATGTAATCTACTTGGCTCTTTTTATTTTACTTTTTTATTCAAACACAGCACAATATATAAACTAGTGTTACCATTTTATAGATTTATACTATAATTCTAGTAATCCTACTTGTGGTATGATCTAGAAATTAATCCTAATTTCTCTAAGAAGTCCTAGGGCAGGGCTCCTGGGTGGCTCAATGGGTTAAAGCCTCTGCCTTCAGCTCAGGTCATGATCTCAGGGTCCTGGGATCAAGGCCCACGTCAGGCTCTCTGCTTAGCAGGAAGCCTGATTCCTCCTCTCTCTCTGCCTGCCTCTCTGCCTACTTGTGATCTCTCTCTCTGTCAAATAAATAAGTAAAATGTTAAAAAAAAAAAAAAGAAGAAGAAGAAGAAGTCCTAGGGCATTGAGTAAGATTTCTAAGATTTTTCTTCTGCAAATTGATAATGCATAAATGATTCTTTCATAATCCAGAATGGTTGGGATATATGAAGGATCCAGAAATAAAATCCCTGGGAGACTTGGCCTCTGCCTGCAAGAGGTATGGAACTGCCTCTCCCATCATCCATATAACTATAAACCTAAGCATTAAAGAGATACATTCACTTACATATAAATCCAAATAAAAATAAATAGTCCAAATAAACTAGACTGTTCTTACCACTGCTGGAGTTTTCCCTTTTACAGATAAAGGTTCTATGTGATGCTTTGCTGAAAACTGGCATTATTTTCCAAGCATAAAAGTTTATTACCTGCAGTAAGCAGATCTTAATGACTGTGACATGGGTGTCAGAGGAATACCATTTTCGTCTAAAGCCCACGATAGAGAGTAGCTCAGCTTTCCTGACGTCAAAAGACAAAGTTCCTCAGCTCCATTTCCCTCAAGAAGAAAAGGCACATCTGTTTATAAAAAGCATTATAACATGAACTTTTATTAAAGCATAGAGTGTGACACATTGTAGATTCCCCCCCACCTGACTTTACTTATGGAACCCCAGGCTGTTCTGTGGTGGCCCCAGCTCTAATCTCCTCCCTCATTTTCCACCAAAGATACCTCAAGGCAGACCACTTCAAACAGACTACAAAACAGAGAGAAAATATTGATCTGAAGACCTAGGAATGAGCACCTCTATTATCCTCTTCTTACTACTAGAAACATTTTTAACCATTCTTTCTGGAAGTAGCTTCCAGGAAAGGAAAGGAAAGGACAGCTGGCCACAGAACTAGAGGCAAACCGCCTACTACTCTGTCCCCTTTCCCTATAGTCCTGAGTCTTCCCCTTCTATCCATTTTCTTTCTGAGTCTCCAGAGAGCTTAACAATACTCAAAATTTCTGAGTTTCTGGTACTCCCTAAATTTTTTGCCCTACGTCTTTTCTCCTAGGTTCCCACAACCCTATTTTCTCACTTCAGCTGCACTCTCAAGTGAACTATATTCCTCTCTTATTCCTGTCCTTCCCAGGCTTTTTTCCTACTTATTTCCTTCTCTCTCCTCATTGCTCACTTGTTCATACTTTCTTTCTACTTGTTCGTACACAACCAGCTGTGAAACTCCTATATAGGAAGGTGAAAGAAGGCATCTGAGGGAGAAGGAGAGGCAAGGTGATGTTCTCGCAGACAAGCTAACTTGAATTTCACTGCATGAGGAGTGAAATCAATTGAAAAACAAGTGAACAGAAACATCCCTTCTTCCTCCTCTCCTTTTCTCTTTTTCTCTTACTCCTTCTCTACCTCCCTTCTCTATTCAGCTCAAAGAGGCATCAGTAGGTCCTGGAGCATCTCTAGGCTTCACTGAAGGAGAGGCAGAAGCAGAGCAGTCTCTCCACTCAGGAGCAGAGCTTCTGCTCCAGAGAGCGTACTGCTCTTGTCTCAGGTGATTTAGGAAAAGCACAGGTGCCAATTCCAAATGTTAGATTTCTCAAAGATCTGATTCAAGACAGTTTTTAAATGTTAGTTTAAAATCTAAAGGAGAATTTAATACATTTTAAACCTAATACTGTAACTCACATAATGACCCAAGGTCAGGTAAGATGGAACTCATGAGGAGAATGAAGCGGGGGGAGGGGGGTTCGTGTTAAATAAACTTACTGCTTCCTACTTCTCCATACGCAGGTATGACCAGCTCATCAGAGCTAAACTCTACATATTCCAAAACAGTTTTGCTTTTCAAGTCTGTGTTGTTAGGTAAAGGTAAATATAGTTTTGCTAGTAAACTTGTCCTTTTACTTATCTCATAAACCTAAATATAAAAGAAATAGGTGATAGCTCACTGAAAGTACAAAATGGGTGGGGGAGGAGTTAAAATGAGAACCCTCGACACATTTTTATTCTTTTTAAAAAATACTAGCATATAAAATAGGTATTTCTCTAGAGCATTTCATCTACATGATTACAAGAAAGGAGATAATCATAAGTTCTTAAAAAATATAATGCCTTCTATTGGTTTCAAAGAAAATAAGTTGAATTAAAGGATTACATAGAGTTCTGAGCATATAGGTACATATAACACAATACTCAAAAAGCTTTGCATAGCAACTTTTAAAGTTCTTTATCTCATTTAAACCTGATAAAAATGATTAGGAAATAGGTATCACTTTTCCAATTTTATAAATGAGAAACTGAGTCTCTATATGAGACTACATTAGTTTTTATTATAAATGGTAGAAATTCAGGTTGAATTGCTTAGGAAAAGGGGAGAGTCATTTGTTCATAGAATCAGAGAACAAGTTAAACAAACTGTGGGAGGTAGGGGAGGGAAAAAAAGTCCCAGAAGAAGGAGTAAGGGAGGGCTTGAAGACAGCTCCATAGATGTCCACTGGGTACTAAACCCAGGCCTTCTGATTCTGTATGCTGTCCTTTCTACTACAATTCCGTCACTGCCATAACTACAAATCTAATTTTTTTAAAACAAAAGTCGTATTTTGACCTATACTGTGTTGTCAGTATTTGGGAAAATAGTGACATGTGCTCAAAGAAGAAGGAAATCAAGGAGGGAAAAAAAAATGCTTCCTGAAAGATAAGAATGTATCAATCAAAAGGATGGTTAATAAGCCAAAAAAGCAGAGAGAAAGGAAAGTCAAAGAAGCAAATATTTTTTCTGGTTATCTAAATATTGTCCCCATAAGAATGACTAAAAGTTAGCACACTAGTTCCTTGACAAAGGCATCCCTAACACAGAAAGTTTTGTAGGGGTTGTAGCTAATGGGCTTATAGTATTCAGGCCTATGAAAGAAACTTCCTACTGCAAATCAGTAAACTGGGTAACCGAAAAGAGGCATAACTATACTGATAAATATATTCAAATGTCAAATTGAATTGGCATTTTTGATTTTATACATCAGCCTTGTGATTTGTTTAGGGGATGTAGACATATTCCCATGGAACTGTCAAATCCAGTTTCTGGGACTGCAGGCCTGGACGCCAGGCCCCGGATAGTAAAGGTAAAGGTAGAGAATTCTACTTCTGTGAGTGAAGTCTTCTGGGAGAGTCTTGTCCCCTGATGGTAGCTCTCAAAATCACTGTGTGGCTGGGATGGAGTGTCAAGAATGAAGATGGGCCTTGCAAGTGGGATAATTAGAATGTTCAAAAGCTCAGAAGTAGGAAATTGCAAGGATGTATAGGGAAAAACAACAACAACAACAACAACAACAACAACAACAACAAAAAACAAGCAGTTCAGTTTGGCCAAAGGGAAAATGAATAAAGAGGAATGATAAGGAGTAAATTCAAAATGTAGATCAGAATCTGTTAGGTCAGGGCATATAGATTTATTTCACAATTTTCGCAGTTGCTCATAGTGCACTTTAATCCCAGCTAGATTCCTTTCTTTCCCTGCTTCTTAGTTTGGTAAGATCATGTTCTAAGTTGTAGGATGACGAAGGATTCAAAACACACATATATCTACTTGGGGGTGGAGGCAAGTTTTATTCTTTAAGTGGTTGGATTATTCAGAGTTTATTTTAGGTACAAGAGAAAAGTATATTCAATATATTTTTTAACTAGGAATTTCAATAGAGGTATATTTTAAGATGACAGAAACTTGATAGTATAAACAAAATGATCTCTGATCATGGATAGAAAAAATTACTTTAGGTATTATAAAAATACCTTTGATTTGATTTAGATTTATAATTATAATTCTCTCCCCACTCCCCAAAGCTCATTTGATGTTCACATACAGAAGTCTTTATTCCCTCCTAACTTTCCTTTTGGGTCTAGCTGCAAGTTTAACCCCTATGTTAACCATCAGGACTTCTTATCTAGGCTTCTTTAATGTTTCTAACTTTTCTCCACTGTCCTATTTTCTTCTCCCTTTAGTGCAGGGGTTCTTAGGCTGGGGTCTTTCGACAGGGATCAGGAGTCTTTTGTGTGTGGGTTTTATCATCAGGTTCTTAAAAGGATCCAAAACATAAAAAACAGATGAATGAATGTATGTATGAAATAATGAATAAGTAAATAAGTAAATAAATAAATAAGACACATACATACATACATATAAATTCAGCAAGACACTGAAATCACTAAGTCAGGGCTGAGAAACTATGGAGAAATCAATCAACACTAACAATAGCTATGTTACATATTATACTTTAAATAACCCTCTTCCATCTCACTAGCAAATGAACAGTAGTGCTGAACATTCAGGGTTGATATGAATTTTAGCAGAAGAGAATGGAAGTATTTAGAACAACCACAAATCAAATAATCTTGTACTTGTAGCATAAAAGACCATTGCTGAGTTACAAATATATTATTTACAAATATACCCATAAAGATCAGTCATCTCTAAACAGAAATTACTTGTCACATATAACAGTAACTGACAAGAAGTTTAAAATTATGTATGGCATAAAATAAGATACAAAAGTAAATGATGATGGCATACCTCTAAGCAAATTGTTTCAGGCCAGTATATTAACTGAATATTGAAAATTTGCTGAAACATGACTTTAAAATCAAACTGAAGAGGAGATACTGAAGTGCAAGAAACCTGTTTATTGTTGTATAGTATTTTAATAAAATATTTAAGCTTCTGAATTTTGGCTCTCCGCTTTTGTTCATGCCTAAAAATTAAATAAATCTTTAAAGGATCCTTGAAAAACAAAATGGATACAATATGTTGTTCTTTTCAAAATGCATCTAGGCATTGTTGAAGTATGACCGTTTTAGAGGACGAGTGTTATCTTTAAACCCAATAAAGTTGGCCTATGTATGGATAAAAGCCTCTCTTACGTGAATGTTTTTTTAAAAAGATACTCAAAAATAGAGAAAGAACTAAAACTCAGGTACTATATAAATCACTCAGTTATTTATTTTACTAAATTGAAACTTTAAGAGATTATGGCACTTACCCATCATAAGATGTCTTATAAGAGGAGAAAACCAAGGGATGGGGGTGGGGAAGCTTGAGTTAAAAACTTGAAAGTATTTTCTACTTCTAGAAGAAAGATACACTTCTAAAAGAAATAGGCCATGTCTTCAATAACCTCATTGAGGTGGCTTTCAGTCAATAGGCTTGCTGTGTCCTCTTTAAGGTCTTTATAAATCCCTTTAGGCCTTAGATTGTGTACTCTTTTTCTCCAGGACATTCTTTCTCTAACCACAAAGATCAGAGAGGCAAGCTAGATTCCCTGGACTTCTATGAAACACTTCCTGGGAAGTAAACTGATCCCTTAAGTGATATGAAACTCCTAAAAACAGTCTTCCAGTCATTCATTCATTTGTTCATTCACCCAACCTTTATTGACTATCCTCTCAGCTGCAAGGCAACCAACCAAATGATGTTTAGGACTTCTCTTTTTCACAAGGAAGAAGACTGGTTGGAAGATAAGCTCTAGGTTGAAACATAACATGCCCTTCTGTTCTCTACCCTAATTGTCCTAGGGGTCACCTCCTGGTGCCCGTATCTGCCCATGTAACATTTTCAGAGGGTTAGGAGACAAATGATTACTTATTTTTCCTGTCTCCCTGTTGGTCTCTTCTAACCATCTTGTCAATTAACTTTAGAGAAATATGTTAGATACATTTCCCCCTTTATGTTGCCCTCTGAAAGTAGTTTTAATAATGAGCACATGAACTGATTATGAAAATTCATTAATTCAGGATTATATTTATCCTCAGGAAATCTTGCCTTTTTTGTCACCTATAAACTCTTTATAATTCATCTTTAATCCCTGTATTTCCTTCATCTTTATCCTTGACATCAGTATATTCTTCTTTTCTAGAGAATCAATCCTTATTCAACTGGACTTTTTATTTTATTTTATTTTATTTTATTTTATTTTATTTTATTTTATTTTATTTTATTTTATTTTATTTTAAAGATTTTATTTATTTGACAGAGAGAAACATAGCCAGAGAGGGAGCACAAGCAGGGGGAGTGAGAGAGGGAGAAGCAGGCTTCCTGCCGATATGGTCTCCGGGATCATGACCTGAGCCGAAGGCAGTCGCCTAACCAACTGAGCCACCCAGGCGCCCCATGGACCTTTTAAATGGATAATGACAACAATGCCCCACAACAATAGCTTTGAGAAGACAGAACACATCCCATTTCCTTTTGCCTTGACTTCCACTAAGTTTTAGCCTTCATTTATATTCCTCCTTCTCTTTCTCCTCTTTACTTCTCACTTCCATTTTATGGCTCACGTTTGCTTAACCTCATTTGGATGGTCCTTTTGTATGCATGTCTTACATAATAATTATCTCAGGACCTCTTTGGAAGTACGTGTAGAACAAATAAAGCACTCCTCCAGGGCTGCACTTTGCTGGTTAGAAAGACAGTAGTAGTAATTGTGCCTTTGTGTCTGCTACTTTTTATGTTCATTTTAAATGTAATTATCCTTCCAATCACTTCATAAATATGAGTATTTCTTGGACATTTATTACCCTCCAACGCTGAGCTCAATGATACACAGTCACAATACTCAAAGATGACTTAGGGCGCCTGGGTGGCTCAGTGGGTTAAAGCCTCTGCCTTCGGCTCGGGCCCTGATTTCAGGGTCCTGGGATCTGCCTGCCTCTCTGCCTACTTGTGATCTCTGTGTCAAATAAATAAATAAAATATTAAAACAAAAAAAAAAGATGACAGTACAAAGTGTCCCTGGGACAGGGATGTTGAACTTAGTGTTCTAAGTTGCCATACCCTCTTTAAAGTAGATGAGAGCCATAGGCCCAGAGATGGGAGAAATGGGATCTACATTAGATCTGTTTTTGCCTGAATGTCCTAGGAATAGGGAGAAAACAGTTCAAGGAAAAAGTCACAAATGGGAAGGGAAGAAGTTTGTGTCAAAGTAGAAAATTCCCCAGAGGATCCTCCAGATACAGAATAGTCTTTATCAAAGCAACAGGTCCCCTTAACAAGCAAGGGCAACCACATAATCTTATTTTTTTACAATGGCTTTACACCCTACCTATCTATACCTGAACAAAAATTACTGCCATAGCGAAACAAAAAACAATCA
The DNA here is from genome assembly GCA_004023965.1 of Spilogale gracilis. Taxonomy (NCBI): domain Eukaryota; kingdom Metazoa; phylum Chordata; class Mammalia; order Carnivora; family Mephitidae; genus Spilogale; species Spilogale gracilis. Next base: position 49,663 of record PITA01012098.1, on the reverse strand, counting down.
TCAAACGAAACAGGTTTATGTTCTACCTCGGTCAGAATTAGAAGTGTGACCCTGGGCAATTTACCCTTCCATAAGTATAAATTCCCCCGTCTCTAAGATAAGGAAATTACCACAGAGCTATGCTTGCAATTAAATATGTACATATATTTTAAAACTTTGTAAAGTGCCCAGTACTCACTCTATTAAAACAATGTAATAGACAACATATAATGAAGAAATAATCCTTTAAAATGCTTACAGTGAACACCTGGATAAATTTGTTAATTCTGCAGTGAAAGAAAGTTGTGGCATCAAGGTAATTGGCCTTATTCTTTCAATATCTTTTTCTTCAAGTTCTGAAGCTAAATATGAGAAGCTCTAGAAACAAAATATAACTATATTAATTCATAATGTGAGTTCACTGCTTAAGACAATATTCTTAAACTTTTATTTTTTATGTTTGTCATTTTGTTGGATAACTGTTACAAATACCAGGATTTCCTAGTCTACCAAACAATTAAGTATTATAACCAGTTAAGAGGAGTTGAATGTTATTTTGCAATATAAATACCTCCTGTTTTTCCCCATTCTTAAATGCTTTTCCTTCAGTTTTCTTCTCAGTCTCAGACATTCCTAACAGTTCTTGGTTTTGTTCATCGCATTTATTCTTTATCCTAATTAATAATAAATATATTTGAAGAAGAAATAGTGGAAGTATTTGAGATTTGTTATTGGTATTGTTCACACACACACACACACACACACACACACACACACGAGCAGTCGCTTACAACAAATAATTTTACATCCCAAGGATGATAGGAGTGAGAATAAAGTGGGTGGTGAGCAGGCAGTATGGGTCCAGAGCTACTGATCTGAACAAGCTTATGGCATCCATGACTCTCCTTTCCCGCTCAGGTGTTCAGAGTGCATGTCTGTATCAGACCAGTTTAAAGAAATAGAGGCAAGTAAGCAAGTTTACATGAATTCAGGACTGCACAATAAAGTTTCATGTTGTGTAGGTTTAGAAATTGTCAGAAGCACTTTCACTTAAAACCACTGCACCAGGAAAAAAAAAATCAACAAACACCTTTCTTAATAGGCTGAAGTCACACTAATCTCTTACAGTTTTGAAAAAAGACAATGGGTTGTGGGGAGGGAACCAGTTGATTCACTGTGAGTTTACAAACAGCTTAAGTGATTAACAAGTACAGTTTTTAATTGTAACCACCTTCTCCACTAACCGTGTTTGATGACTGTATGTTTCACCTAGGAGCTGACTGTTGGGTCTGCGTGCATCCGTGTAAGAGAGCGCCACAGTGTTTTCAAAGGGCTGCAGCATTTGCACTCCCATCAGCAATCAATGAGAGCTCCTGTTGCTCAGTATCCTTGTCTATTTATTGTCTTTTTAATTTCATTTTGTTTTGGATTTTAGCCATTCTAAATGGTGTATAGTATATTCACATTGTGGCTTTAATTTACATTTCTCTATTTGCAGGGTACATGCTGAACATCTTCGCATGTGCACCTTTGCCATCATGTGCCTTCTTTAGTCAAGTGTTTGTTCAAATCTTTTGCGCATTTTAAAAATCGAGTTGTCTTTTAAGTTATAAGAATTATTCGTATATTCAAGAAACAAGTCCTTTGTTGAGTATATCAAAGAGCTGTGTAGCTTCTGGATTTTTTCCCAGTTACTGTGAATTCCCAGTTATTTGTGGGCAGTTCCTCAGGGGCCCTATAAGAACAAATAGCCACTCACCTTTGAAACTGTAACTTTACTGGGGTGCTTGTAAACCCTTGCCCTTGTCGAAGGGCTTTTATTTGTTTCCAAGTCTGTAATATACTGTGTAATAGAGAGAGGTCCTTTCCTCTTTCTAAGTCATAGAGCTGTTTTGTATTACTGTAACAATAAAGGTAGATCAAAAATACATTGGTGGATTAAAACTATAAATCATTAAAAATGGCCTGGAAGAATGTATTGCACTAACTCTTCTGGATACCCCCACCTCATGATTTTTTTTTTCATCTTACCCACATCTTGATATAGCTACTGAAATTCCATTAGGAGATTAACTCCTTTATGATGGAAGATTTTTCACTATTCAAAAGTGCTCTGCTAAAATCCAGACTTTTCCACATGGTCTGGTCATTCTGGAGTATATTTATTATACGTTTTTCAGATTAACAATTGAAACCATTGCTTCAAATGTAGATATACTTTGCTGGATGGAGTAGTGATCATATTGTTTGGAAATTGAAATAATATAAAAGATGCTTATTCCGTTTCATGACTTTGCAAGCACACTAATATGTGCTTTACAAATTACACTAATTGACGTCCTAATGTTAAATCATCCTTGTGATCCTGGAATGATCCCAACTTCACTGTACTATTTGATAGAATTCTATCAAATTAAGTTATAAGAATTGTTCGTATATTCAAGCACATTTGTAACTGTTTGTGAATGAAATTGGGTTGCAATAGTTTTTGTATTTTTATCAAGTTTTAATTTCAAGGATAAAATAACCTCATATATGAAGTTAAAAAATGTGGCCTCTTTTTCTATTCTTTGAAAGAGTTTGTGAAAATAGAAGCTATCTTCAAATCAGAGGCCTCCAACATTTCCTCTTTCAGAGTCGCCAGGAGGCCTGCTGAACACAGATTGCCAAGCTTCACCCCAACTTCTGGACTCAGTAAGGCTGTGGTAGAGCTGGTAATTTGCATTTTTTAACAGGTTTCCAGGTGAAGCTGATGCTACTGTTCTGGGGATCCACATTTTGAGAATCACTGTTTTAAATGTTCTACAGAATCCTTTTTTTGTCAACTGAGCCTGGAATTTTCTTTGCAGAAGATTTCAAATTACTGATTTGATTTCTTTAACAATGATTGAACTACTCTTCGGGTTTTGTGTTTTCTTCTTCTCCTTTCACTTCTTGGATATATTCTGGTTTGTATTTTTCTTTGTCTTTTTTTTTTTGTTAGGATTTTATTTACTTATTTTAGAGAGAGAGAGAAGGAGATGGCACAAGCAGGAGGGGCAGGGGAAAAGGGAGAGAGAATCCTCAAGCAGACTCCCCACTGAGCATGCAGCCCAATGCAGGGCTCAATCTCATGACCCTGAGATCATGACTTCAGCCAAGATCAAGAGTCCGTGTTCAACCAAGTGAGCCACCCAGACATCCCAATTCTGGTTGTATGTTTTGTACAGATTTTTCCTTTCCATGTAAATGTTTACATTCTTAGGCATGAAATTTTTCAAAGTATACAGCATCTGTAGTAATGTCCCCCTTTCTCTCCTGATATTTTATATTGTATATTTGTGCTATTTTTCTTTTTTTTTTCTTAAAGATTTTATTTATTTATTTGACAGAGAGAGAAAGAGACTGCACAAGCAGGGGCAGTAGAAGAGGTGAAGCAGGCTCACTACCAAGCAGACAGCCTGATGCAGACTTGATCTCAGGACCCTGGGATCATGACCTGACCTGAAGGCAGATGCTTAACCAACTGAGCCACCCAGTCGCCCCATGGTGTTTCTTTTCTTGATCAGCTTTGCCAGAGTTTATCAATTTTTACCAAGCATTTGAGTTTACTGATTCTATCATAGTTATTATTTCTGCTCTTTATTTTATTCTTTCTATCCTTTTTCCTAACGTCAGTATGCTTAGCTCATTAATTTTCAACCTTTCCTTTTTTCTAATGTGTATTTAAAGAAACAAATATTTGTTTGCTTGCCTGGGTGGCTCAGTTGGTTAAGCAACTGCTTTCGGCTCAGGTCATGATCCCGGAGACCCGGGCTCGAGTCCCACATCGGGCTCCCTGCTTGGCAGGAAGCCTGCTTCTCTCTCACTCCCCCTGCTTGTGTTCCCTCTCTGGCTATGTTTCTCTCTGTCAAATAAATAAAAAATTAAAAAAAGAAAGAAAGAAAGAAAGAAAGAAAGAAAGAAAGAAAGAAAGAAAGAAAAGAAAGAAAGAAAGATTCCTCTAAGTACTATTTTAACTGTACCACAAATTTTGATATATATTAGTTTTTAATGAGTAAATTCAAAATCTTTCCTAATTATCAATATATCTTCTCTGAAAAATAGATTATTTTAGACATGTATTTCTTAATTTCCAAACATACAGAGATTTCCTAGTTATATTTTTCTATTAGAGTTCTTTCTGCACTGAATGATTTAAAGCAGTTGAATGTATTGGGAATGAAATTTATTGAAATAACAGAAGATCAACTTTTGTAAATGTCCCCTGTGTTTTTGAAGAGAGTGGCAGTTGCTGGGTACAACATCCTGTAACTCTATACTAAGTCAAGTTTATTCATCATGTTGTTCAAATTTTTTATATCCATACTGAAATTTTTTGGTCTACTTGTCCCATCAGTTATTGAGAGGAGTGTACTAATAATGGTCCAATATGTTTGTGAATTTGCTATTTCTCCTTGCACTTCTATCAATTTTGCTTTATTAATTTTGAAGACATATTATTATATGCATATATGTATATATGTGTATACACATATATATGAATATATGTTAACTGACTTCATCATTTTGATGTGGCCCTTTTTATAGCTAATAAAGCTTTTTGCCTTTAAAGATCTATTTTGGGGCACCTAGGTGGCTCAATCATTAAATGTCTGCCTTGGGCTCAGGCTGTGATCCGAGGGTCCCAGAATCAAGCCCCATATTGGGCTGCCTGCTTGGTGGGAAGCCTGCTTCTCCCTCTCCCACTCCCTCTGCTTGTGTTCCTGCTCTCACTGTCTCTCTCTCTGTCAAATAAATAAATAAAATCTTTTAAAAAGATAAAATAAAAAATAAAGATCTATTTTACTTTGTATTAATACAGCTATGCCTCCTTTATTTTGTCAGTGATTGTGTGATATTTTTTTCCATTATTTCTATTCTCTAACATTTTATATTCTTTTTTTTTAAAGATTTTATTTATTTATTTGACAGAGAGAAAGATCACAGGCAGGCAGAGTTGCAGGCAGAGAGAGAAGAGGAAGCAGGCTTCCCGCTGAGCAGAGAGACTCAATCCCAGGACCCGGGGATCATGACCTGAGCGGAAGACAGAGGCTTTAACCCACTGAGCCACCCAGGCGCCCTAACATTTTATATTCTTATGGTCTAGGTAAGTCTCTTATAAATATAACTGGATTTTGGTTTGGGTTTTTTTTTCCTCCTTTTCAAAAAATTTTAATTGAAGTATAGTTGACACACAGTGTTACATTAGTTTCAGGTGTATACTATAATGATTCTATAATTCTAGAAGTTATACTATGCTTACCTCAAATATAGCTACCATCTGTCACCATACAACTCCAGTTCAATACCATGGAATTATATTCCCCATTCTTTACCTTTAATCCCATGACTTATTCATTCCATCACTGGAAGCCTGTACCTCCCACTCCCTTTTATCCATTTTCCTCAACTCCCTATCTGCCTCCCCTATGGAAACCACCAGTTTGTTGTCTAGATTTATGGTTTTTGTTCATTTATTTGTTTTGTCTTTAGGTTCCACATATAAATGAAGTCATGGTAATTGTGTTTCTCTGGTTTTTGTTCATTTATTTGTTTTGTTTTTAGGTTCCACATATAAGTGAAGTCATGGTAATTGTGTTTCTCTGACTTACTTCACTTAGCATAATACCCTCTAGGTCCATCTACCTTGTCACAAATGGCAAGACCTCATTCTTTTTTTTTAATTTATTCATTTATTTATTCATTCATCTATTGATAGACTTTTAGGTTGCTTCCATATGGATCCACGCGGATTTTTTATTTTAATCCAGTCTATTAATCTAGACAAAAATGGAGTACTCAGCCTATTTAGATATATTTAGGTTTAACTCCATTTTCTTTTAAGTTTTCTACTTGTCTCATCTGCTTCTATGTTCCCTTTTCTCTCTTTACTTGCTTGCTTTCCTTTGGATTGTTTGAATATCTCCATGCTGTCTCATTTTCCTCTTTTTTTTTTTTTTTAGATTTTACACAGCTAGAGAGGGAACACAAGCAGGGGGAGTGAGAGAGGGAGAAGCAGGCTTCCCGCCGAGCAGGGAGCCCAATGTGGGACTCGATCCCGGATCTCCGGGATCATGACCTGAGCTGAAGGCAGTCGCTTAACCAACTGAGCCACCAAGGCGCCACCTCATTTTCCTCTTATATTGATTTAAGAGATAAGTCTTTTTTTCTTGTCTTCTACATGTTGTAAGTTAAAACATAAGACTTTGATTTGTCAAAGTCTAATATTAAGCTTTACCTTTACTTGCCTTCTGATCAGTGCAAAAATGTTTGATTACATTTACCCTCCTCCATTTTTACTCCATTCTAGAAGGTACATATTTGAACTCTCGCTATATTTTTTACCCTATGAGACAGCATTACATCATTTGTTCATTGAGACCTACTCATATATTTTCTACTTTTTTGCTCCTCAATCCTTCCTGACTCATTTTCTACTTTTTTGCTCCTCAATCCTTCCTGACTCATTTTTTACTGTAAGCTTATATTCCTTTGAATTTCACATCTGTGAAATTTCACATCTGTGGAAAATCTCTGAGCTAGGGTTAAATTTGTGCACTTTGAGAAAGAGTATTTATTGGCTTTGCCAATTATCTGCTGTCACTACTGATTTGGGACTATTTTAAGTTAAATTCTAAATCTGATATCTTTGGGACACCTGGGTGACTCAGTTGATTAAGCATCTTCCTTCGGCTCAGGTCATGTTCCCAGGGTCCTGGGACCAAGTCCCACATTGGGCTCATTGCTTGACAGGGAGCCTGTTTCTCCCTCTGCTTGCGCTCATTCTCTCTCTCTCTCTGACAGATAAATAAATAAAATATTTAAAAAGAATAAAAATAAATCTAATCTCTTAGACTACATAAATACTATAAATTCAGATTATAAATCCGCATGAATGCTAACTCGTGGTTATGAATTTTCAAAGGAGCATTTCTCCCCTTCTGCCTAGTGACAAAGCCAAAGACAAGTTTCTTTGTCATCTCCTTTATATTACCACTTCATGAAGTTTGACACCCAATAGAGAATGATCTCCTATTAGACTTTCCAATGAAATTAAACTTGCCTTTATCTTTGACTTTGGCACTTCATGAGGCTGTCTGAATGATAACTCAAGGTTACTAATACTTAACAAATATCCTTAGGGTAAAAGCTGGCTTTACACCTCACTAATTTTTAGGAGTTCTCCTTTCACTTTGTTATTGGCTTTTGCAGATTCCTTACTTTTTTGCCGTCCTGGCAATATGTTTATAAAGAAAATATTTGTATTTTATCAGACATTTTTAGTTGTTTTCATTAAAGGGGCCATTCATAAAATCTAGTCTACTAGAAATAGAAGCCTACTGTCATTTGTTCATTCAGCAAATACTCAATGGATCCTTATTGCATTCCAGGCACTGTGCTGACTAAGAGGGATACAGAGATAAAGAGACATACTTTCTGGGTTCAAGAAGCTCACAGACATGTAAATTAACCAATTCAATAAAATGTTTAGGTGTTATAATAGAAGTCCACACAGCTAGAGTATGGGCGTAAATAAGAGAATAAAAGGCTGTAATAGGGGAAAACTTCAGAGTATGTGACACTCAATTCAAATCAATGAACACATAATAAATATCCATTATGTGGTAGGAAATATTTTGGGTGATGGTAACTAATATCCCAGGAGAGAAAAATACAAAACAAGTAATTACAAATGTGATGAATATTATGCAAGGGGAAATACATAAATGCTATGTGAGTATACAGAAAAAGAGGGAGGGAGGGAGAATTTAATCTTACCTAATGGGCAAATAAGAGCCTCTCTGAGAAAGTAACATGCAATTGAATACAATGCATATGTTGACTAAGCATCAGGCAAAAAACAATGAAAGAAACTTCTAGAAACAAGAGGCATTAAAACAAGATATATAGATATTAGAGAGTATAGTCCGTTTAGGGCACTGAACTATGAAGTTCCAAAGCAGAGAGCCCCTACCATGAGGCTGGAGAGTAAGCAGGAGTCAGATTGCACAAGACCTTCAGATAATGTTAAAGCTATTAAATTTTACTGTAGAGGCTATATAACCTACTGTAGAGGTTTTATTTAGATAGAAAAATCACTCTGATTTCAACATGGAGCATGGCTTTAAAAGAGGTATTTTAGGAGACTGGATAGTCAGGCTATGAGATAAGCACCTGAAATAAGAATCAATGGGAATAGTTACTGGTTGCATGTGAGGGATGAGAAGACAGGCAAGAAGGGAGACACGAATGACTTACAGCTTTCTATCCTGGGTACCAGCTGGTTATGGGTACCAGGGCACTTAGTAGACAGACAGTCATTAAATGTTAAATATATCTTTTCTTATAGAAACACTGTGTTTTCAAATGTCAACAGATTACTCTTTGCAGCATTTCAACACCACTCCAAAAATTTTCCTGAATGGAAATCTATTACATTGCTCTCTTCTGCTTTGATAAAGCAATGACCTCTTCAATAACCCTCCTACACACACACACACACACACACACACAGTAGTAGATCTTTATCTACACCATCAGACCCCATCTAAAGCCTACCTTTCTCTTTCCTGCATTAAAGCTTACTTGTTCTAAGGGAAACAAAAGAAAAAATGAACTGTTGGGACTTCGTCAAGATAAAAAGCTTCTGCACAGCAAAGGCAACAGTTAACAAAACTAAATGGTAACCTACAAAATGGGAGAAGATATTTGCAAATAACTTATCAGAAAAAGGGCTAGTATCCAAGATCTATAAAGATCAACACCCAAAAAACAAATAATCCAGTCAAGAAATGGGTGGAAGACAAGAACAGACATTTCTCCAAAGACATCCAAATGGCCAACAGACACATGACAAAATGTTCCACATTACTCATCATCAGGGAAATACAAATCAAAACCACAATGAGATACCACCGCATGCCAGTCAGAATGGCTAAAATTAACAAGTCAGGAAACAACAGATGTTGGTTAGGATGCAGAGAAAAGGGATCCCTCTTTCATTGTTGGTGGGAATAAAAAGTGGTACAGTCACTCTGGAAAACAGTGTGGAGGGTCCTCACGAACTTCAAAAGAGAGCTATCTATGACCCAGCATTTGCACTACTAGGTATTTACCTCAAAGTTACAACAAATGTAATGATCTGAAGGGGTACCTGCACCCCATTGTTTATAGCAGGAATGCCCACAATAGCCAAACTGGAAAAAGCCAAGATATCCATCAACAGATGAATGAATAAAGAAGAGGTGGTATATATATATATATATATATATATATATATATATATATATTACTCAGCCAACAGAAAGGATGAATATTTACCATTTACATTGATGTGGATGTAATTGGAGGGTATTATGCTGAGTGAAATAAGTTAATCAGAGAAAGATAATTATCACATGGTTTCATTCATGTGTGGAATATAAGAAACAACACAGAGGATAATAGGGATGGGAGGGAAAACTGAATGGGAAGTCAGAGGGAGAAAAACCATGAGAGACCCTTAACTATAGGAAACAAACTGAGGGTTGCTGGAGGGGAGGTGCATGGGGGGATGGGGTAATTGGGTGATGGACATTAAGGAAGGCATATGATGTGATGAGCACTAGGTATTATACACTACTGATGAATTATTGAACTCTACAGCTGAAAATAATGTACTATATGTTGGCTACTTGGATTTAAATTAAAAAAATAAAGCTTGGGGCGCCTGGGAGGCTCAGTTGGTTAAGCGACTGCCTTCGGCTCAGGTCATGATCCTGGAAACCCAGGATCGAGCCCCGCATCGGGCTCCCTGCTCGGCGGGAAGTCTGCTTCTCCCTCTCTCACTCCCCCTGCCTGTGTTCCCTCTCTGGCTGTGTTTCTCTCTGTCAAATAAATAAAATCTTAAAAAAAAAAAATAAAGCTTACTTTTCTGTGTTCATTATGCCAATGTCTACTCTTTGCTTCAATTTTAATCTTATAAGTAACACCAATTTGTTGTTTTGTAAATATTGATGGATTCTATTCATTCATTCACTCATTAATTCATTCAAGTAATGTATATGGAGTGCTCATTATGTGCCAGATGTTGTGCAAGGTATATGTCAACCCTCTCAAGTAACACTGTTCGCATTTAACTAGATTATTCTAGAAAACCAACTATTCAAATGGACTGTTGTCTCTAGAGGTTGTAAAACCATGTCAGCTCAATGGGCTGAAATTCTTAAACTATCAAGCCACCCTTAGGGTGCCTGTGTGGCTTACTGTTAAGCATCTGCCTTTGGCTCAGGTCATGATCTGGAGTCCCGGGGTCGAGTCCCACATCGGGTTCCCTGTTCTGTGGGAAACCTGCTACTCCCTCTCTCACTTCTCCTGCTTGTGTTCCCTCTCTAGCTATGTTTCTCTCTGTCAAAGAAATAAATAAAATCTTTACAAAAACCACCATTCTCTTATATATACAATTATTGTATCTTTATGCATAGGTGTACTTTCTATCCAGTAAGTCCTTCCCAGTGAGTTTTCCTGCATTTGGACAGTCTTGACAAATAAGTATGTTTTGTCAGAATTATTTTCCCAGTTATTTCATACTTTCCTAACTTCTCTTCCCAACTACTCTATAAGCTAATGGTTCCCAACTTAAAGACCATGTTTTTTTTTTCTTTTACAGGGGTTCTTAAATCTATGTGCTCTTTGAGTATTACCTTTAGACTGAATTAGTAATACATATTGTACATGTGTATATATGGATTAATACTCAAATATATACAATGCTTGAGACTAATATGATCCTAAAAATATAATGAACTTATGGTGATTTATAGTTAACACGTGCTTTTTCAAATCAATGGATATTAAAATTATAACTATTTTCATGTGATACTTAATAGATTTTTTTTTAAGATTTTTATTTATTTATTTGACAGAGAGAAACACAGCCAGAGAGGGAACACAAGCAGAGGGACTGAGAGAGGGAGAAGCAGGCTTCCCGCCGAGCAGAAAGCCCGATGCGGGGCTCGATCCCAGGTCTCCAGGATCATGACCTGAGCTGAAGGCAGTCGCTTAACCAACTGAGCCACCCAGGTGCCCCTTAATGAGATATTTTTACACAAAAGTGGGTCTTAAGGAAAGGCTGGAGCCATTACTGTAATTGCCTAAAGAGTAGGGACCTTGTCTTTTTCTTATTTTGTATCTTCCATACCAAGAGCAATACTCAGCTTTAAGAAGTTACTTGATAAATGCTTGGTAAATACATTAATGGTCCCAAACCTACCTTATCTGCCAATAATAATCTTGTAAAGATCTTTCCGACAGCTGGCTTATTTCCAGATTTTCATTTGCTAATTTGGTAGCATCTGTCAGTGCTTTCAGCTACAAAAAAGAAAAGAGCTTTTTGTGTGTATTTCATCCACTGTTACCAGCACTCCAATTTCTCCAGATGTCTAGGCATGTGCAACAGAAGCACAACTGCCTAACTTTTTGTGTATTACGGTCTTATTTTCCAAAATATATTTCATATAAGCACCTTGGGGTAGAACTGAGAAGAGCATCAGTATCTAAGAAATAAACATTATACCTAGACCTTTCTAGGTAATCAGTTCATGAATTAATGTAAAAAAAATGCCAACCAATCAAGATGATAGATTGGAACACAGGAATCTACCTTAACTTCCACCTAAAATCCCATGGTTACAGAAAAGATACCTATTCATCTGTCTTAACCATATCCACTGTTAACATCACATCCATATCTATACACGTATATTTATAACTATGTTTATATCTATCTCTCTATAAAAAATAAATGCATAGCAACGTAGGAAAACAAGAAAAAATAAAGAGAAAAAGATATTGAGGAAAGCAAAAGATAGAAATACGTACAGAGAATATCCATAGAGAAATAAAACTGGAGGAATCTGTACCCTACAACATGGGAGGAGAAATCTGTCACAGTTAGGGACAGTTTGTAGGAACTCCAAGACTTGAGTCAATTAATATAAACTTTTATTGGAAAAAATCAGAAAAGACCTCAACAAATAGGAAGACTTACTATAGTTCTGGATGAGGAAACATACTTTATAAAGATAAAAATTTCTTTCAAAATTAATATAGTATAATAATAGTAAATATGGCAATCAAATTCTAAATATAGAAGTTAACAGGCTAATTCTTAAGTTCATATGGACAATCAAATTTTCAAGAACACACAAAAACATTCTAGAAAAAATGAGGAGTCACTTGTTTCACTACATTATAACTTAAGAATACAGTAATTAAAACAGGGAAGGTCTAGGGGTATCTGGGTGGCTCAGTTGGTTAAGCATCTGCCTTTGGCTCAGGTCATGATCCCAGGGTCCTGCCCCATGTCAGGCTCCCTGTTCAAGGGGAGCCTGCTTCTCCCTCTGCTGCTCCCCCTGCTTGTGCTCTCTGCCTCTGGCTGTGTTTCATTTTTTTAATCTAAAAAAAAAATCTATCATCTTGATTGGTTGGCATTTTTTTTACATTAATTCATGAACTGATTACCTAGAAAGGTCTAGGTATAATGTTTATTTCTTAGATAAATACATTTTTTAATCTAAAAAAAAATAGGGCAGGGCTAGACTATTACACCAATGGAATAAATAGTCCTTAAATCTATATAATATGTTAAACTAGTTTAAAATAAAGGCAGAATTTTAAATTAGTAGGAAATTACACTGTTTGGCTACCATTTGGGGGAAAGAAACTGAACGGAATCCCACAAGATGCTGATACAAACTCTAGACAGAATAAAAGTCTAGAAATTATACAAGCATGCACACATATTATTAGAATATATAAGGAGATAACTATAATTCTGGATCTCTGAAACACTATTGGTTGCACTTGGAATGTCATTTTTCCTGGATGGCAGAACCCCAGTTTTGTTCAATTGCTTAATCATCTTCCATGTGTTTCAGGGGTAAACCCTGATTAGCCATTTGTAGCAATTTCATTCTTTTTGGTAGTGCTGGTTGAGGCACGATCATCTGAGATAATTCTAGCCAATGACACAGGCAGGAAAATCTCCCCAGATGTGGGGGAAAGGCTGAAGAGGGCTCTCAAGTGAGCTACTATGCGTACCGTGTGTCTGGTCCACATGCTTTGAACTGGAGAAGCCAGGTAGTTTACCTGACAGGAGCCAAGCAAGTGAATTTGCTGAAGATGAACATTAGAAAGAGAGGGAAAAAGCTAGGGTTGTTGCTTATATTGTTTTTTTTTTTTTAATTTTATTTATTTATTTGACAGAGAGAAACACAGCCAGAGAGGGAACACAAGCAGAGGGACTGAGAGAGGGAGAAGCAGGCTTCCCGCCGAACAGGAAGCCCAATGTAGGGCTCGATCCTGGGTCTCCAGGATCATGACCTGAGCCGAAGGCAGTTGCTTAACCAACTGAGCCACCCAGGTGCCCCATTGCTTATATTGTTAAGCCACCCAGTCAGCCAACCCTAGAGTTGCCCTAACTTGGGGCTTGTGATATAGGAGGTCATACCTTGTCCTTATTGTTTAAAGCAACTGAAAGAGTTTTCTGTGAATTGTAACCCAAGGCATGCTGACTGACACACTTGTGGGTAGAGAGGGTCTTAGGAAGCAAACAACAAAACTTAAAATTACACAAGGGAAAAGATGGGAAGATTTGACTTCATAAAAATTTTAATGTTTGCCAAGAGACATAAAAAATGAAATTAAAAAGCAAGTGCATGACAGATATGAATTCATAAAAATAATCAGTGGGCACTCATTTGATTTCTTTTTTTATTTTTCCCTCAGACTTTTATGTACCCTTTATGCTGTCATTGGATGACTGGGTTCATCATTCTCAGACCAAGACTTCTCACATTTTATATGAGATTCAAGATCTAATATTTTTACAAAAAATACTTTATTAGACTTAAAACAGCCATATAGCTCTTTAAAATAGTAATCTTTTCAAATACTCTTCTTGAGTCATAGGACCAAGAATACCAATGATTAGTATTCTGCAGGGTATGTTTGAGTCTACCTCCCTGGTCCGTCAACTCCCAGAGTTTCCTTTCAGAAAAACTGAAAGCAACTATTGTTCTAATTGAGTAAACATTTAAAATGCTATGGGAATATGTTCTAGGATAGCTTCCTCTGTACTGTTTGTTTCCTCTTTCAATATTAAATGTTTAGCTCTATAGATATAATGGAAGCCATTCTCACCTTCTCATAAAGCAGCTGAGGTAAATTCTGTTGCTGCCTGTCCTGAAAACACTCATAAAGTTGAAGCAGCCTAGCACATAATACTTGTTCTTGATTGAAGAGAGGATGATGGCTGAATTGCAAACCCACAATGTTGAGATCTAATTGGTACCTTTCCCTTTGACCTTCCATTTTGTTCCTAATAGAGCTTTCCAGATCAGGTTTCACAGCCTTTTAAAGAAAAATACCTACACAATGTTTATTTGATCCTTTGTATTTCTTTTGAAAATACAGTGACTTTTCTTTATAAAAGTAAATGTTAATTGTAAGAAAATTAAGGGATGTAGAAAAGCAATAAACAATAATTTGATCCTTCTTCCTTGAAATCATGACCCTTGATTTCTTTAAATATATTTATATTATATCCACTTTAATCATCTTGCTATAAATTATTGTCATATACCTTACTGTTGTGTGCTGGTAGATCTGTTGGGTCAATTATTCAACTACCTCATGATCTAATAGTTGTCTATGGGCAAGAGTTAAGTGGTAAACCCTTACTAAAACATTGTTCCTATGTGAATATATTGGTAATCTCCTGGAAAATTCCCTAGAGGGGCTTGGAACCTCCAAGCAAGTGCTAAGTAGACCATCTTTCTTTATACATGAAACTGTCTCCACTTGTATACCAGACTGCCCCTAAAGTAGTTGAGTCTGGAGGCCTTAAATTAGATACAAAATGACTCAATTATGTTTTAGTACCTATTCTGAATTTAAGCACATTTGCTTGAATATGTACATGACTGATTTTTAGTGATATAATCTGAGAGGATTAACAGGTTACTTGGCATGCACAGTCTAGTTTGTGAATGCCTAGCCACCCCCAATAAGATCCACGTCTGCATCCCCCTGAGAAAGAGAGCATAAGCCCTTTCTCTGGACCAGCTGGTGTAACAGAACATGCTTTTGCCACGGCTATTACAACTGCTGTTACACTGACCCACCTCTGGCCTGGTGTGGCAGATTTCAAGGACTGCAGAAATGCCTACCCTCTCCTGACGTAGGAATCTTCCCATTTCCTCACTGGTTTGAGGGAAGGCAAGAGAAGAGCCATGAAGTTTGGTTTTGTTTCATCCTTACTTTGTCAGTCTCTGTTTTCTATAGAGGACTAACTGAGAGGGGAAAACCTGCTCTTGATTCCACTTAAAAGATATAGTCAATTGGTAGTAAAATGGTCATTTACCAGATAAAAACACCAACAAAATAAACAGTTTTGGTATTAAGCAATCAAATTATAAATAAACTTTTGAAAGTTAAAGTTCCTAAGCTAAAGAGGACTGTATTATTGAGCAGACGGTCAATTAAGTGAGGGGATTAAGTGAAACATCCAAGCTAATGACAAGTGTAAAATCTATGTAAACACATAGAGAATGTTTGAAGAGGGAGTAAAGGGCATGGTCAAATGTCAGGCAAAACTTACACAGGCAAATAAGACCTGGGGCAGAGAAATGTGGCAGAGGCAAGAGCACAGAGCTCTTACCTGTGCTCAGTCGCCCTTGTCTTTCTTTTATTCTGATGAGAAACCCCAAATGAGACTTGCCTCTGAGGCTAGCTAGGCAGAGTAACCAATGTGGAGAAGATAAAAGGGAAAAGCGGGCGAAGCATTTGTCTGACACAAATTCCAGAACATTGTCTGTTACGGATGCTACAGAATGAATTTTAATACTCAGTTTAGATGCTTAGTGAAGTGACATTCCATTTATTTCCAAGTCTAAAAGGTCCATGAGATACTAAAATTATGCTTGGATGGAGTTAGAATAGATGCACTTAAGGATAAAAGTATTTGTTCAGCCCAGTGGTTTCCAATTTGGGATTTTGGTGGTTACAAAGGTTAATCCAGATGGTGGTTAGTATTTCCCCCAAAATAGTATATTTTGCATTTATTTGTTATCATCCAATTGTTCATGCATGCATCCATGCAATCATTCATTCATTAATTCAACAAACTCCACTGTTTCAAGGATCTCTGTCGCTAAGAATAATGGTCTCAGATAATTATGTTAAAATATCTGTGCTTTATCTTTAGCAAAATTTAGATGAAACTTATTGTCACCACAAGGTGTAAAAGTTATGCCACATAATAACAAAGAACAAGATAAGATAAATGCTAGGGATTATCACCCTCTTTCACTCTTTTGTTTTAATTTTTAATGGAGATGGACGTTTTTAGTAGCCAAACTGGAGAAAACAGGAAGATAGTGCAATGTTGGGTGTGTATGTTTGTTGGGCGGGGGGGATCATTTACAAAATGTCAGAAAATATGTTATGTTATAAATTAGGATGGGGCAGAGACACTGCCCATCTCTCATGGTGTGACAGGCACCATGCAAAAAATAATCTTTTCTAAGATTATGCCAGTCAACTAATGTCTTTCTCTTCTAATGTATACTAGGACCATAAAAGTTTACAACTACTAAGGTTGCATTACCAAAAAAGCACTCATTGAGCGTTTACTATATGCTAAGCATTTGGATATGTGTTAGCAATTGACAGAAAGAAAAAAGAAAGAAAAAAAAAGAAAGAACGATCGAGACCAGACCCTACTCTGCAGTCAAGCAGGAAAGAAATTACTTAAACAGAAGACAGAGATACATACTGAGCCTTGACAGGACTGCAAACCAGCTGAAATCCAGTCCCTAACTGGATTAAAATGATTATCTCCACTCACTATGCCGAGCAAAGCAAAGAACACTACCTTTCTGAAAGAAGATGTCATCTAGAGCTTTTGTAACTTTTCATGTGTAATATTTGCAATACAGTAGGCATCGCCCATAAAAGACCAGTCTAAGTGAGCAAAACAAAGAGGAAAAAAAAAAAAACAGACTCGCAGGAACCCAGATATTATAGTTACCAGATATGGACTTAAGGTGGCTATTACTAATGTGTTTTAAAAAACAGAGTAATAGAGAAAATATATGAAAACATGGCATATTCTAGGAGGAAACTGGAATACATACATTAAGAATCAAATGTTGGGCGTCTGGGTGGCTCAGCTGGTGTCTGCCTTCAGCTCAGGTCATGATCCCATGGTCCTGGGATGGAGCCTCACATAAGGCTCCCTACTTGGTGGAAAGCCTGTTTCTCCCTCTCCCACTCCCTCTGCTTGTGTTCCCTCTCTCACTGTGTCTCTGTCAAATGGATAAATAAAATCTTAAAAAAAAAATACCATTGGATTTTGATAGAGATTTCACTGAACTGAATTTATAAACTTCTTTGGGTAGTATGGATATTTTAACAATATCCATGGATTGAAGTCTTCCAATCCATGAACGTGTGATTCTTTCCATGAGACAGTCTTTTATTTTTAAAGAAACTGTATCTATAATTATTCATTCCCACAAATAAATTTTCAGGCCAAAATGGACTCATCAATTAATTCTTCCAAACACTGAAGAAATAAATAATACTAATATTGTACAATTCTCCCCAGCGAAAAGAAAAAGAAAATACATTTACAACACAATGGAGTTCCGCATTGCAAGAAGATTAAGCAAAATTTTGTTACATGCAGCAACATAGAACACCTACTCTATTATTACATTTATATAAAACAGGCCAAAGTAGCAGGTAAGAGTAATCTACAGTGGTACAAGTTATAATAATAGTTACCTTCAGGGGAAATAGTTACTGGCAAAGGACATGAAGGAACTGTTGGTAATATTCTATCTTTGATCGCAATGCTGCTTACACAGGTTTGTTGACTTCATGTAAATTGATGATGCTAATATACGGATATATTTATATTTCTGTAAAGATAACTAAGTGAATATATTGCAAAAATCCTTCTCAGAGCCTTGGAAAGGGACCTCTGCAAAGTTAGGAAACTACGCTTAAAATTCATTAGCTTCACAGCAAAACTGCCTCTAATTGAGGCAATGGCAATTCTCTTTTAGGTGTTCTGATCTTAAGATACAAGACTGAAGGGTCATCTGGGTAGCTCAGTCGGTTTAGAGTCCAACTCTTGGTTTTGGCTTAGGTCATGATCTCAGGGTCATGAGAACAGAGCCCCACATTGGGCTCTGCACACAGCTGGGAGTCTGCTTGAGATTCTCTCTCTCACTCCCCACCCCTCCCTCCTCTAAAATATATAAATCCTCAAAAACAACAACAACAAAAAGACACTGTATTGAGTTTTGTAAAGTAATTCTATATATGCAATTGAGGATTAGGACAGAGATCTGGGAAAGATACGTTTGGGAGTCACCAGCAAGCACATGGTTGCAGCAGCCATGGAAGTCGGGATTATCAGGCAAAGAGTATGAAGAAAAAGAAGATAAAAAGACCAAGGACCTGGGCACCTGGGTGGCTCAGAGGGTTAAGCCTCTGCCTTTGGCTCAGGTCATGATCTTAGGGTCCTGGGATCAAGTCCCACATCAGGCTCCCTGCTCAGTGGGGAGCCTGCTTCCCCCTCTTTCTCTGCCTATTTATGATCTCTCTCTGTGTCAAATAAATAAATAAATAAAATCTTAAAAAAAAAAAAAAAAAGACCAAGGACCTAATTATACATCTTCATCACTGAGTTTCTTTACTTCCACTTGGATAGAATTCTGCTCATCAAATGATAAGAAGTTCTGGTAGACAATCGTATATGTCTGGAATTTATAAAAGTGGGAAAATAAATTAAGGCTTAAATGCATTTTATATAGTAAAATGAAAAAGACTTTCATAACAGCACAAAGTGTTGGTATATTTTTAGAAGGTCCTGAGAACAATTTATAAGCAGCATAAAGATTTGAAAAACATACCACAATTTAAGAAAAATTTTTTTGATTTCTTTTTTTTTTTTAAAAGATTTTATTTATTTATTTGACAGAGAGAAACACAGCCAGAGAGGGAACACAAGCAGAGGGACTGAGATAGGGAGAAGCAGGCTTCCCACCGAAGCAGGAAGCCCGATATGGGGCTCGATCCCGGGTCTCCGGGATCATGACCTGAGCTGAAGGCAGTCGCTTAACCGACTGAGCCACCCAGGCGCCCCGAGAAAAATTTTTTTGATTTCTTAAATTCTATGGGAAAGAAATAGAAATAGGGAAGAAAAGAGCATATACCCTATATAAAGAAGAACCTTACATGTTATAGGAAGATAAGGAGACTCCCAAAATTATTAATCTCTTCAGTTGAGGGAGAGCCCTCATTTCCTCAGAATAAGTATCTACCTAAGTGTCTTGCTATTAATATGTCCCTGCTATTGGAATACACAAGAACTAATAGTAACCAGTGTAAAGAAGAAGCATTAACTACAGAAGGAAGGCATATAATTACTGGGAGAGCAGAAGTAACTCACAGGTTCAAAGTAACAGAGGGACTAAAGAATAACATCCTATAAAAATTTCTAGTAGGTATTTTTTCTACTTTATTAATACCTACTTACAGCAATATTTCTTATGTATGGAATGGTTAAGGCAAGTGAATGGGCAACTGAGTTCTGATTTAAATTTTTCAAGCCAATTTTTAAATATAACTATTTCTGTCTAAATATTTCTTCTCAGGTTAATGGACTGCTTATTTTCATAATGTCTTAGAATACATATGAAATTTATTTCTTTGATTATGAGTATAATAGAGATTTAGAAAATAAAGAAAGAAATAAAGAAGAAAAATTAAAATAAACCTATGTCCTACTATTCAGAGATAATTATTTGATATATTTTCCCACTCTTTTACTCTATCCACACATATATGTATGTATGTATTCATTCATTGTCTGTTTTTTATAAAATTAGGTTCACATATGACTTTGCATTCTGCTTTTTCACTTTGCATTCTGAGTACTTCCCCATATCACTGAATATTCTTCAAAAACATAATTTTAGGGGCACCTGGGTAGCTCAGTTGGTTAGGCGACTGCCTTTGGCTCAGGTCATGATTCCGGAGACCCAGGATCGAGTCCCACATCTCCCTGCTCTGCAGGAAGCCTGCTTCTCCCTCTCTCACTCCCCCTGCTTGTGTTCCCTCTCTGGCTGTGTTTCTCTCTGTCAAATAAATAAAATCTTTAAAAAAAAAAAACACAAAAAAACCCCACATAATTTTAATGGCTATTTTACATTTCATCATAGTTTTGTTATTACATTACTAGATTTACTTATATCTTTACAGGGTGAATTAATACCAGAAACACATAAGTTATAACTGATACTATAAGAACATTACCATAATCACAAATAAACTGTTGTTGGTTACCTTTCTGTATATGGTCTTTAGTGCTGGATTTAAAAATCCCTTGCTTGTGTTTAGCCTGAAATTCCATGACTGTCTAATAGGTGAAGGCAATGACATAATTTCTCCACTTTCTTCAAACCAACACTTTCCCTAGTCAAGAAATAATGTAATAAAATATTTCACTAAAAACAAATGTCACATACTAGCAATGAGTGGTGTAACTTGTTAGCTGGTGCACTTGCCTCTTCCTGGGTCAGCAGACGGTTTTCCATTTTGTTGCAGGTCTTTTTGTATATCTGTGGCTTTCTTTGAATATAGAATCCTTCATCTTCTAAGATGCGTGGAATCATACCTTTTGGCAATTTACGCTGGTTGACCACTTAACAACAAAACCTAGATATTACTTTGAAGTCCAAATTATTAAACTGGTATTGACCAAACAAGAACAAAAAGGTAACTACCATATATCCTACTGTTAAAGCTCAGCAGGAAGTCAAATACATACAGATAAAAATATATGTACATATATACATACATACACATATATGATAAATGATTTCTTTTAACCAGTTTCCTTAAAGTCAGGGAAAGTGTGAAGAACAAATATAGAGAACTTTCTATAGTTTTAGATCAGTACTTTTTCTCTATCCAACATACAAAGAAGCTATTATTCTATGATTCTTTAATGACTTAAATATTTTATTGTAAAGAATTTTACCTAGAGAACTACTTGGCACAAAAATGTTTGCCTGTTGTTTTTTTATTTGTTCTTGATCATCTTCATATTCAGCAGCTTTTACTTCAAGTAAATCTGGGAAAATGATTTCCTCCATAAAATCTTCATCTTGGCCTTCAGCAAAATTTTGTAAATTATCACCAAGTGAAAAATGTTTGGGGTAACTATCATTTACTGATCTCTGTTGAATATCAAAAAGAAAAAAAATCAGCAAATATACTGTCCCTATATAATCATGGGGGGGATAAGTGAGGTGTACTGGGACCTTGAGGTGAATTGTCTTTCTGAGCCAGGGCACCTAATTCAAGTTCAAGTTGAAACTGTTCTAATAAAATCTCACTGAACACAGGAAGAACTCATTTAAGGCTTAAGAGTAAACAGTATGATTTTTCCATAACCTTTCTTTGCAATTCATAATGAAGGACTACTGAAACAGAACTACAATTCAAGCCCTTCCTCTCCCATGGAAAATGACCTGAGATATTGGAATATGGTATTTCAACCACTGAGAATTGACAGTGTAAGGCAAAGTCCAGAGACATTGGGCCATGCAGTCAGAAACCGCATTTTTTTTTCATGATTCAGAAACCTGTATTACCTAAAATGATAAGGAGCAGTCATGCTGGTTTCTGGTATTTAAAAGAAATGGTATTTAAAAGAAAAAAAGAAAAGATTCAACATAGAAGTCTATGGCAGAGTGATTATAGTGAAATTTTGAAATATGATAGATACTATAAAAATTACAAACAATCTGAATGTAAGTACCGAAGCAGATGTACTACTAAATATAAAAATGCATACTTTTATAGAAGGATCAGAAATTTTATATGAGTTTCTTCACACACAAAAATTTATTCTGGATGACTTTACTTGTCTAATTTGAAATCTATATATATTGAAAAACAGAAGACAGGAAGTGTGTAAGTCATGCAAATAAAATCCCTCAATTTTCCAAAACATACATTTCAGGATAAATAATTAAATTAAAAAATAGTCACAGAAATTCCTTTGAATAGAGAACCTTACATGGCTTTCATCATCTCTGATAAAATTAAGACATTAACATAGTTAATCAACACTTAGGTTCATATCAAGTCATCACAACATCACACCCTCTCTCCCATCCCCATGATGAAATCAAGAAAGTATTTTATATCCAAAAACCTTTGTGACATCTTTTCCAAAATTCAAACCAGGTATGACACTCATATCTAGAAGCAAGATTTGGGGGATTGCTAACACAGAGGCTCTCTGAAGATTCCAATCCCTATAAGAAGGGGCTCGAACTCCCATTACCAGACATCCCTCCTAACACCCCTGGTGTGGACCAGGGCTTTCAACCTGCCTTCAGAGCTAAGGTTTGTCCTGACAGCTGAGTAGGTCAGCCCTCATCTTGGATCCCAGCCTTTTTTTGTGACCAAACAAGTCTCTTTTATAAACCTTACCCTAATCAATTGGCCTATATTTTTAGCCTGAGACAAAGTATGATTCAACCAATACAAGCCAACTATTCCTCTAATCTAATGCTAGCTGGTCTCCCACATCTCCTTCCTCCTGGTCTTTACTATGCAGTAACAGTGTCTGTGTTGTTAGGTGTTGTGTGACAGGAGTATGAGGTCAGAAGGCATCCACCTAACCTTCCATTCATAACTCTAGATGGATACACCCAAGCATGGTGTGGTAAAAAAGAGATATTACTCCCCATGTCACTGGAACATGTCTTGCTAATTGTGGTATGATAAGTAGAACTGTCAGAAAATAACCGTAGACCTCACTCTGGGCTGCCCAGACAACATATTTGGGACCAGGACTCCCCTTTCTCCCAGCAGAAAGAAACTCAGTCTCCCAAACAGTGGCTCTCTCCTCCCTGTGAAGAGGACAGTAGTTTCCTATGGACCTCAAAGTCACCAGGTATAGGGCAATGGCTTTTCAAGACAATGCCTCTAAACAATCCACATCTAAACCTGACTTACTAAAGCCCAAATAGCCTATTTGCCTCACTGACCTATTTCTCTCATGCCTGCCCTCTGGGAAGGAAAAGCAGCCATAACCTGACCCTGGCATCCACTGGGTGGACCGTCTCTTGTTTTCCCACAAACTCTCACACCTTAACCCATATTGTGAGACTCCGCAAGGTCAGATAACTTGGCAGAGCATGCACATGTTTGAAACTCATTTATTCAATATTCACTGGAATATTCATTGAGTGCCTAATATGTTTCAGGAAGAAAATAAGCAAATATATATAGAAATATATGTTCAGTGGTGATAAGTGTGTTTAAGGAAAAAAAAAAGGCAAGATAAAGAGGATAGAGAATATCAGGCTAGGTGGGTGGGGGGGTACTATTGTAAATAGGGTTGTCAGATACAGTATCTTAAATGATGTGTCATTTGAACAGAGACCCAAAGGTAGTGAGAGAGAGACAGCATGAGGATAAGGGAAGAGCTTTCTAGACAAACAAAAGGTACAAAGCCCTTCGCATGTTGTGAGGAATGGGAAAGAGGCCAATCTGGCTGGAGTTGGGTAGGAGAAAGGCAAAGTGGTAAGAGATGAGGTTGGACCGGTACCAAGAGGACCAGGACATATAAGCTTTAGAGGACTTAAGCTTTTTTTTTTTTAACGAGCTAGGAAAACATTAGAAGGCGTAAGCAAAAGAATGGTCTGTCTTAGATTTTAACAGGAGCACTCTGACCATTGTATGATACATCAAAGAGACTGCTGGGGCACTAGTGAAAACAGAGGGAGACACTGGCAATGATCCAGATGAGGGGTTATGGTGGCTTAGCTAGGGTTATACCACTGGAAGTGGTAAAAAGTGGGTCAGATTCTGGCATACTTTGAAGGTAAAACCAACAGGATTTGTTGATGAATTGAATATGAGGTCTGTTAGTAAAAGAGGATCCAAGGTTTGGCTGAGCAACAGGAAAAGTGGAATTGCCATTTACAAATATGATTCTCTTCATATAAAAGTCCGTGTATGTGCAAGTCTGGGCAAAAGCACTGAGAAAGGTGTGAAAAATGATAGTGGTTTATCTCAGAGGAGTGCGATTTCATGTGATTTTCAATTTCTTCACATGGTTTTCTGCATTTTTAAGAAATAATGTACTTACTTTCTTCAAACTTTTAAAAGATAAAGATGTTTTTATTATAGAAGAACCAGCAATAACAAAGAAGGAATGAAAGGACTGGGCAGGTTGCAAAGAAAAGGGGATAGAAGGGACTGGGAAGTAAATAGGAATGAAAATGGGTGTCCAAGAGGGACTCAGGAGGCCGGAGGGATTAGGCAACATTGAGCTGCATCAGAAGATACTAGATAGAACTCCAGGGATAGTAGTACTGGGGGAAGGGACCATGGAAACTGTGCAGAGACTAAAGGCAGAGAGGAACTGGAGAAAGTGTAGAGGAACAGAAGCAGACAGGGACAGCAGAGGGATGGACAGGTAGGAGGTGGGAAAGACACATGAGACCGACTAGTACCAGAGAAGAGGACCACCAGGGAATAACAGGAGGCTGAGGAGTTTGGGAGGCACAGGGAAGAACCGCTAGAAATTAGAGGGGTTTGGGATCAGACTGGGAGGGATGAAGAATGAGGCATCTATGGAGAGTAATGGAGATTATAGAGAATAATGGGGGGGGGCACTTGGAGAGAAGAACAGGCACAACAAAAGAAAAAGAAAACACAAGCTTTGGAGCTAACAGCCAGTATTTCCAGCTCTACTGATGTTTCACACTCATCTCTGAGCTTCCTCATCTTTAAAGTAGACATTATAGGGCGCCTGGGTGGCTCAGTGGGTTAAAGCCTCTGCCTTCAGCTCAGGTTATGATCTCAGGGTCATGGGATCGAGGCCCATGTCAGGCTCTCTGCTCAACAGGGAGCCTGTTTGCTCTGCTCTCTCTGCCTACCTGTGATCTTTCTCTCTGTCAAATAAATAAATAAAATCTTAAAAAAAAATAAAGTAGACATTATAATAACGTCTGCCTTACATGATTTCTCTGAAGATTGAACGATGTAATCCATATTAAAAATTTAGTACAACATTGGGCATCCAGTAAGTACTCAACAAATGTTTGGAATTATTATTTTGAACAGATTCTCTTTTTTTTAATCTTTTTTTGTTTTTAGATTTTATTTATTTGACAGAGAGAGAGATCACAAGTAGGCAGAGAGGCAGGCAGAGAGAGAGGAGGAAGCAGGATGTCTGCTGAGCATAGAGCCAGATGCGGGCCTTGATCCCAGGACCCCGAGATCATGACCTGAGCAGAAAGTAGAGGCTTTAACCCATTGAGCCACCCAGGCGCCCTTGAACAGATTCTTAATTCAAAGAGAAGATGCTGGCTCAAATAATAAAAAAAATCATCTCCTACCCAAGTATTTCATTCTACGCCTTTAATAAAGGGCTAATTTGCCTGAGTGAGTGGAAGGGGAACAAATCCAACCTGCTCTGAACAACAGCTCACAGCTGAGCCTTCTTCACCACTCGGCATGAAAAATGAAAGACCTTCATCTAGTGAGACTTCCATCTGTGGATTAAACAACAGTAAACCAGTATTCAGGGTGGAAAAGAGTATTTTTTTTTCGGCTTATAAGTGGAAGAAATGCTTTTCTGTGATATGATAAGCAATAACTAATAATTTTATTCATGAGCAAGGAGCAGCTAGAGTCTGTTTGGTTCATTACATTTTTTTTGTTTTTGTTTTGAAGGTCTGGTAACTACAATAAGAAAAAACAGTTTGCCTCCCAAACTATCTCTTCACTCTAGCCAGAATACTAAGAGCATTACCTTACAGTTTGATCAAAATGGGGGCTCAGGGCAAATTCTTTTCTTCTCTCTCTGTTTTTGGATGCTCTCATGTGTGTGTGCGCTCACACGCAAGGACTATCCAGCCCACCTACAGTCCTCTGCGTTATAGACAGTTAAAAGTATTAAAAGGGGCACATTCCTAGTTATAAATTTGCTGATAAATAAGTTTTCATTTCTCAGTACTGTCAAGTCTGACTCTTTTAAATGGAAATCACCTACTACCTCTTCTCTCACACATATTAAAATGACTGTTTTTAGGGAGATTTGGGAAGTAATTAATTCTATAATAAAAAGTAAAACTCAGGTTACTAGAAGTCCAAGAATTTAAAAACATACAAAATATAAAGCTTTCTTATATCTTGTCCGTATCTACAATTTAGCGGTCACATTAACTTTAAAAGTTATTCATCCTGCAACAATGCTGCATATCAAAATTGTCAGTGTATACCTTACTTCCCTTCATTTGTGCTCATCAAAAAACCACTAGCTAAATTCCTCAACTTCCTGGGCAGATATCTATCAGTTAGTATGGAGAGTCTTAGAAGCCAATTTCTCTTCTTTTTCACCTCTTTTCTTGACACTCAATGAACCAACTTTGACAAGCTTCCAATTTTTTATTATTCACAATTACATAAATCTAATTTAGGCAAATTTTTATTTGTTGAATGAATAGCACGTACACACATTTTTTTTTTGGTCTGCTGTCACTTTTAAATTTAATTAAAGTAATTCTTACTAAGCACCCAAGAATGGCACTGTAGGGGAGACAAAGATGACTTAAAAAAAAAATTCCTTGCCTTTTAAAATTTGTAGAGTTAGTTGTTTATGGCAGAAATGACCACTTGTCCATTATCATCCTTCCCCATCTCTAATAACAGAATCTACTTTTAGTGGGGGGCCTAAATATTTTCCCCACATTCCTTTAGGGGAAGTAATGTGTGTAGCTTGCAGGTCTTGCCATATAAGAGATCAGCCTGCAACCCTCTGGCTCTTTCCTTCTTTCTCTGTGGCCAGCAAATAAAGGCACTGGAGCTTTGCCACTGGACCCTGAGACAGAAACCACCTACTGAAGATGGCAGAGCTCTCCTGGCTGTTTAGACTACTTACCTGTTAACAACTAGAGAGAAATAAAACTTCGATCCTAACTGAGACATTTTACTTGGAATCTTTTGGCTTAATGGTGCTTAGCAATTTTTATCCTAAATAATATAGCTCCCCAAAACAGAGGAGTTGTTTTGTTATTTAAGTTTCAAATATGTGATTACACACTGAATTGTAAAACAAAATCTGTAAGTTGGGGATCACCCATAATATTTTGATTTTTTTAGGATAAAAATAATGTCAGGTAGGAATAGAAATGCTATAAATTGGTATGAGGAATCTTTGCAGAGTGACAATAATGGCTATAGTGTTGACTGCATCATTCTCTGAGTTTACTAAAAATCATTAAATCATACACTTAAAATGAGTGATATTTTGCTATATAAAGTATATCTCAATAAAACTGTTCTATAAAGTATAAAAAATTATTTACCTTAGGCCATTGATATATCTTCTCATCAATGAGTAGCTGAGGTGAGGATTTTTCACCTTGATTAATCTAAAACACAACATAAGCAAATGGTATAGAAAATTTAAACTTCAAAATATAATTGTGCTCATCAGTCTTTTATCCAAAATGGATAAAAATAAGATTTCTCAATGCTTTTCTTTAAACAAGTACATTCATGTTTTCCCTTGAGATGTCATATATAGTTACTTTCTTGGCTCTAGGTTTGGAAAAAAAAACATGGACAAGAACTTACTTAAGGAGCTACATTAAGACTAAATTTTCACTCTTTTTTGATAAAGAAAAGTCTATTATGATACATATTGCAGTAAACAGTAAATATGAAAACAGGAAAGAAAAAAGAAGCATTACCTTAGCATTTTTTAGCTTCTCTCTTACTTTGCCTCTCAAAGTTTCTATTATGTTTTGATTTTCTTCTGCATCTAAATCTATCAAGAAGTCAACATAATACAGAGTTCATGACACTTTATATAATATAACAGCAACAGTGGGAAAGAGTGGTTATGAAATAGCTAAACTGCATGTATTTCTAAAGATCATGACAGTTCCAAAGACTGGGTCATTGTCCCATGTGGGCTTAGAACCTAAGACGAATGGCTGTTGTCCCTTCCCTCTTTTCCAATCTGGACTAAATAGTCCGGACTGAAACTTGCTTCTTTTTGTGACTTTTTCCCCTACTCTCTATATCCTCAGCTATTGGAGAGTCCTTCTTTGTAGTCAGTCAAAAAAAGAAAGAAAGGAAAAAGCAAGCTCAGATAAGCATGAGAACAGTCATATTCTAGGTAGACTGGTCCATAGAGTATACAAATAACAAAGCTTGGGTTACTTCAATATGATTAAACTGGAGAGAAAGGAATCTGAAAGGAAGAGAAAGAAGTCTCTAGGCACCCATTTTAAATACTTATATCAGTTCTGAAAAGTCAGTACAATACTGCCAACCCCTACTTCTGCCAGCTCTTAAAGGATATGAAACATAGAGTATAAAGAAGGTTCCAGGTAGTGTGTACACTCCAACCATGTGTTATTTTCTGCTCACCCACCAGACAATCCATCAGATGGACTGAGAAAGGCAGGGTTGTGCAGTCCTACGTACAGTAGAAAATGGAGGGCCTACTGTATTCTGCCTTGCATTTTTCTTCTCCTTTGAGCATTCAAAGGTTGCATAGAGGCCAGTGGAAATAAAGGGTAAGTATAAAGCTAAATCATTTTAGGTAATGAGAATCCTCTTTCTTAACTGTTTAAAAATTACTAGTTGGTTTGTTTATACTCCACTCCCAAAATTTAGAATAGGCAGATGCCACAGAGTAGGGTCTCAATAAATATTTGGTGGACGAATGAACCAGGCTTCAACCATATTTATATATGTTTCTCCCTGAGATCTGGAAGTTCCTGAAACAGGTTTTGTATCTATGGATATTTATGGACTAACAGTCTCAAGCACTAGTGACTTCTCTATGTTTGCAGAAAGGGAGAGAAAACAAAATTTGCTTTTATTACATGTGTTGACTTTACTACATATTTTCTTATGTCCATCTTGTATTATCTAAGAAGTTTAGTTTCTGTTTGATCTCATTTCTTAAGGAACTTGTGTTCCCAGTTGAAACTCCAGAAGAGGGTTAGTCATTTACATCTTTAAAAAATAGAAACCAGCAATATCAGAGTTGTGGTATACTTATTGAGAACCTTTTTGGAGATGCTTGTCTACATTTTCTTCAGCATTGTTATCTTCTGACATCTGCAAAACAGTTGGGGGGGGCAGGTTACCTTACATCTTTGCTTTGGCATCGAACATCTTTTCATATGTTCATCAGCCCTTTGAAAGTCATCACCTTTAAAATGCCAATTCATGTCCTCTGCCTGCTTTCTTAAATTTCACCTTTTTATCAATTGGTATGAGATCTTTAAATACAGCGGATTTTTATTTTTAATTATTTATCTTTTTAAGATTTTATTTATTTCTTTGACAGAGAGAAACACAGCTAGTGAGGAAATACAAGAGAGGGAGTGAGAAAGGAAGAAGCAGACTTCCTGCCAAGCAGGGAGCCTTTTGCTGGGCTTGATCCCAGGACTCCAGGACCGTGATCTGAGCTGAAGGCAGATGCTTAATGACTGAGCCACCCAGGAGCCCCCATAGTGGATTTTTAAATTAAGAAATTTCTCTCTGTAATATCAAAAAGGATCTTTGATAAAATCCAATGGATAGTAGTTGTTAGTGTTCATGTGTTATCAACTTTACATATCTTTTAGGAGGGCCAAATAAGACCAGACATATGAAAATACTTTGAAATTCAACATCCTGTCTGTGTTAGCTATTACTTGATTACTCTGTAGCATCTGATAATGTTGGGCACATTTATTTTCTGCAAACTTTCTATATCACTGCTCTCTACTCTTCTACTTCTCTGGCCACTTACTCCCTACGTTCTTCAATGGTCACACTTCTCTTCATAGTTTACATGCAGGCACATTCCAAGGCTTTGGAGAGTGGATTTATTCCCAGGGCTTCCGCAGTCTGTCTCCAACTTTGACTGCTATCCTCAATACCATACTTCTAGCTGCCTGCTGGTATATCTAATTGAATATCCTACCATTATTTAAAAAAACTCGGTATGTTCAAACTTCCCTTTAAGGTTTTTAAGGCTTGATAGTCTGAAATTAAACCATACTAGCAACCTTAAGTCTGTTTTTAGAACTATATAGATGATGAGTTTGCTTGTCTTTTTAAGTTTAAATACAATAGCAGAAGACTCCTTACATAACAACTAAAATAGAAGACATTATCACAATAATAGTCTAGTCTACACACTTCTTGAAAGAACTTCAAAATCCAGTAGTGCTTTCTGTATCACACTTGAGTACTATTGAATAAGGTCGACATAAACTAAGATGTTCAGCATTTTCCTCAAGACCATTAAAATACCTAATTCTATTCTAGACCAAGGGATTGATAGAGATCTCCCTTTAATTTCTAATAATCTCACCCAGCATTCCCAGGATTCTGCACATTTCTTCATAACTTCCCATCCCCATCTAGAAGACAGGGATAAAATATGAATCTGAACTGGAGTTACTCTAAAGGACGTGTAGATACTGGTCCTATATATGTTTTATTCACTTGCTAAAAAAAGAAAAACTTTTTTTTTTTTTGAGTAAAGCAGATAATGGGCTGCTGGCTGAGAGAAGAGGTAAATGAACTAATATTTACACAAGGAAAAAAAAATAACTCACCTCTAATACTATGGCATAACTAACACACCAAAGAGTAGAATTCATTCTTAAGCTTATTATTTAACATGTGAACTATATGATTTGAATATAGAACCAAACATAGTACATTGTTCAGAATTATCCTACATTTATAATTCAAGATCCTTATAATCTCCATCAATACCTTACTTTTTTTTTCATATCTTCTTTTCTCTTTGAGATCTTTTTCATGATGGTTCTTTCATTTCCACTTTCTAAATAAACAAGAAATAGATGATATATTACTGAAAGTATGATGTGATACTTAAATGTATGCTACTTAAATTTTTTAAATTTAACTAGAAACTAAACAAAGAAATACACTACCACCTTTAGTATAGAAGAAATTCCGGTTAATGTAATAAGACACATAAAAGAAGTATGATTATTAGAAAAGAGAAGATAAAGTTATCATTGTTTGTAGAGGACAGGTTTTTATAAATAGAAAACCCAAGACACTCAATCAAAAACTTTAGACACAATTAGAAAGTTAGGTGGCAGAATACAAGAGGAATATATGTCAAAGTTAATAGCTTCCTGATGTGTTAATATAATAGAGAAGGATCAGTTTCGTAAGAGCAATACAACAAAAATATGTTCAGAATACCTGGGAATAACTTCAATTAAAATATGTGGGAACCCTCTGAGAACTATAAAACTTTAGTGAGAAAAAATATCTGATTAAACATGGAGATATATACCAGAGGCAAGAAGATTAGTTAGGAGGCCATTATAATAGTCCCAGTCAGAGATGCTAGAGATCTGAATCAAAGATGGAAGTGAGAATGGAGGGTAGAGAAAGCTTCGCTTCAAAGGTGAAAGTCATAAGATTTCATGAGCAATTAGATGAAGAAGACAAAGTGACACCAGGTGTTTGGTTTGAGTCACTGAGAGGTAGCATCATTTTAAGTATTGTCAAAGTAGGAATGCAGTAGGAGTAAGGATCAATAAATTCAGTTTGGGGATGTTCCTAATGGATGTTTATGGGACATTCAGATGAGAAATCCAGAAGACGATTAAAAAAACTGTATTAGAAGAGAACAGAAGAACAGAAGACAATCAGGTCTAAATTCTTTGTTTAATCAGTAAATAGACATTAGGAAATTGATTTAAGACTCTTTAAATATCTTTAAGATTCTTTCTACTAACATGCCAAAATTAAGTACAATCGGAATAGATTGCCAGGAAAAGAGAATTTTTAATTTACTTTGCATTCTCCAAGAACGTCTAAAATGACTTTGAAATCAATACCTGGCTTACTGATATGTTTCTCTATAAGTTTTATCTGCTAAGCTAGGGGCAACATTAGTGACAGCACATCCTATAGATATTTATATTATGATTAATTTAAAAATTATCATACAAGAAATTTTTAACAAGGTATTGTTTTGCAGATCTGGAGATGTTTCTAACCTGGTTCATTTATCAGTCCATAAATGGTATAAGATAAATAAATGATTATAGATAAAATAAAAAAACAAAATAATAAATAAAATTGAGGAGCTGGGAAAAATTGCATTTGGTTTTTTGAAAATTTGGAGAAGTAAGGATAAATTGTGATTCAGACTTTTACCTTCTTGCAGCAATTCAACTCTCTTTATTGAAAAACTGGTTCCAATAGTTAAACCCTATCTTCTCTTCAAGGTTATTGCTAATTTGCAATTCTTGCAGTTAAAGCTCTTTCTAAAGGGTAAGGAAATTGAGGATTAGGTATTTTTGTATCAGATGACCTGGAGGTCCATAGTCAAAACCTGAGAATTAAAGTCTAGTTGTTCATTCAGCCTTTTTTGATCCATAGCAAACAGAAGGCAGTTTATGTGTATAAATGTTTTTCTCTTGCTTAGCATTTAGAAATCTCTGGGTTCTGCAAATTTATCCAGTTGTGCCTTTATCACTATGGTGATTTCTGAAATGAAATTTTATGCTGTGTGTAAATTTAAATTAAATCACCTTAATTACTTCTGTCACATGCCATTTGTTTTCAGGAGTGTTAGCAGAACAAAATTACAGAAAAATCTCTAGCGTATGGAATGGTCACAATGTGTATATTCTGATATCTAGTAATACTTCTTAATTATGAACTAACTAGGAATTTGTTTCTCTTTTAGTTTTCTCCCAGCTCTTGGAAATCTTTCCAAATGTATTAATCTACCTTCCTTAGTGGAACTGAATTCAGTTCCAAATCCAAGTTTATTTTAGCTCATCATGTAGTATGATCAGTCCTTTCTGAACTCCCTTATAGCAGTGTTTCTCACATCATGCTTTTCCACACTTCTTTGATTTGCATTGTGATGCTATATAAAAAACTGAAAGTCTCACTCAACGTTTTGGTAAAATTAAGGCAATGGATAGCATTCTGCCAAAATCAAAATTTATTAAATATATGGCAAATATACTGGTAATAAGGTATTGAAAATGTGGAATTTATCAAAAAAATATTCTATAATGAGGTAAATTTAACAGCATTATTTCACAATGTTTTACAGAGAGCGTCATGACTTACAGGTGTTTCATTACCTGACAAATCTGAAAATGAATAACTTTTAGTTAACTATAATCTTATTTTCTAAAATAAAAACCTAGGAACAAGTTGCCTGATGAAGGATTTTCTGTGAATTTATATATAAGTCTTTAAGTCATCAAAACTAAATCATCCACTGCACACAGGACTAAGCCCATAACCTGCTTTTATAGGTCAAGAAAGATTTGGGTTAATTTCCCTTGAGACTTCACATAAAGATTGATTAATGCCAAAACAAGTCACAAAAACTGTGGTATATTTTGAAAGTTTATATCTAACACACACACACACACATACACACACGATGTAATATAATTTGGTCATTCTCAAGTTAATTATAGGATTTATAAAAATGTATTAATTCATGGAGCAACAGGGACCATGATGGCCAGAAACTGGACACAGGTAAGTCCTGTGATGTTGTCTTTTACTTAAACTGACAATATATCTCAGTGCCTGTACTTAAAGAGTCTCAACAGGAGAAATGTCAAAACGAGGCCCTTTCTGAAAGTCAAGACAAAGGATCGACGCGTCTACTCTCCTACCTAAGCCCTGCTCACCACTCTCCAACATAAACACCTTTGACCGTGTAGGCTGATCAGTATTCTTTATAGTCCCTGCCACGTCCATCCTTGGATTTTTGCAACTTTGCTCTAACCTAGAGCACTCCACATCTCAAAGCCTGATTCAAACCCCACATCTTCCGGGAAATTTTTTTCTGACTCTGGCCCTTCTGTGACCTCCAAAACACATTATGATTGTAATTTTTGTTCATTACATCCTACTCTGCAAGTTCATCTTAATGCCTACTCTAAAGCGAGGTCGAGAGCTGGGATCCAAACTCATCTATCCTCCACCATCCTAGCAAGATGTTCAGCACAAAATAGGCACTCAATAAATAACATGGTCTTGGATTTGACGCAAATCAAGCACTACTCTTAAATGCTGCAAAATGGAGTGGTTCTCAGCCCTCTTAATTCAAGGGAATGACAGATGATCGGCTAGGTTCTGGGGACTACAAGTCCCAGCGGCCTGTGCGGGTCTGTGTCTGGGTCCAGTGGGCTGCCGCTAGTTTAGTCCACAGAGCCGAGATCCAACAAGCCAAGATACCGCGGAGTCCGACAGGGAAAGGTGAGGGGGCTTTAACAGTATGACATTCACCTGGGTGGCCAGTGCACTCTTGCTATTTATGAGAAGCTAAGTCAGGACGCACCATTGATCGCGGACTCTCAGAGGTCACCAACCGCCCTACAAATTCCCTCACGATCGCGCCAGCAGCCAGCCTAGCGCTCCACTCTCAGGGATTGACGTCAAGACCGTCCAGGAGCATGCGCGGTGCGGCTCCTGAGACGGCTGGGTACCAGGCGAGCGCAGAGCGTGCGCCTTCGGGAATCTTCGGTGCTCTACGTCTGTTCACCTGCTGCCTGGGCTTCTGACTGGAATTGAGGTGTCGGAGCCTGTTACTCGCGCCCTGGCCTGGGCCTGCCTGTAGCGCCTGCAGGAGCGCCAGCTCTGATCACCTGCCGCCTGGGTGTGTGCCCCAGTGGCCGCAGCTTCCCAGGGGTTTGTTCTGAAAGAGAGCTGACAGCGCGGTGTCCTGGCGCGTGGAAGCCCCGCTCCTCTCGCGTCATGGTGAAGAAGAACAGTATCCCCAACGGGTGAGTACCGGCCGCGAGCTCCCCGGCTGGCGCGGGCCCGCGGCAACAACCAGAGTGCCTGGCGTCCCGGGGGACAGTCCGCGGTCCTGTGGTCTCGGGCCGGCGTGAGGGGCGGGCGGCGGGGATGGTGGCGCCCCGGATGCCCGCGCGACCCACCGCCTCGACCGCGCCGGGAGAAGAGGGTTATTTGATTTATTAAGGTGCGTTGGGGGTGGCAGACCGAGGGGGCGCCCTAAGGATGCTAGGGGTTCTTTTTCTTTCCGGCGCTTAGTATGAGTGTAACCAATTTAATACTTTTAAAAGACTTCAATTAGGGCAGGCAGGGCATGCTCACTCGGGTCGTGTCGTCTTTGCTTCATAAACTAAACAGCTTACATTTATTTTCCTTTCCCAGTGACTCACTCCGAGTTAAAATAACGAGTTAAGTGAAAATATTCTGTGTTTTGAAACTTCTCCTGGGAAACTGGCGGGGCTGAAGTTAGGAAACTTGCTAGGAAGGAAAGCGGCACTGCGGTGTGATGGAGAGGCTTTCATTCATTCAGACATTCGACAGATGTTTTCTAGCTGCTCTCTGCGCCAGGGGTTGTGCTTGGCACTTGGACTGCAGAGAAACTTAGAAGGTGGTTAAAACTTCTAACAGTCTTGTATATTTGGGATAGGGGAGATGTGGAAGTGAAGAAAACTGCTGAAAAAATAATGTTCCAGGTTATGTTGGTACATTGTGGCATACGTGGAAATAGAACTCGAAAGTTCTGCTGGCTTTCTCATCTGAGATAACTGTATACCGCTAAATGGGTTGGACCCTTGAAAATTGTCATTCTGATTAAAATCCTCGCTGGGTCTCCCATCTTGAATTTCTACGGCTCTTCTGCTATGGGAATTTAGGAACAATGATAGTGATGAAAGAAGGAAAAAGTCAAACAATAATACTTTATTAAATAGCAGTATTATAGGCTAAGTAGAAATATGAGTGCATGTGCAAATATGTCATCTGTGCTGTTCCTTAAATTTACGTAATTTCTGGAATACGGGGATACTGTTTTTGTTTTTTAGTATTTATTATTTTAGAGAGGGGTTGGGGGAGGGGCAGAAGAAGAGGGAAGAGAACGTCTCAAGCCAATACTCCTCTGAGCTCCGAAGCCTGATGGAGGGTTCCATCTCAGGAGATCATGACCTTTGCAAAAATCAAGAGTGGGAAGCTTAACAGACTTAACCACCCAGGCACCCCAACAGGGGTACTGTTTTTAAATATACATATAGCATTTATTTACTGAGATATACTGTTATAACTACACTTCCATACCTGTTGTGACGTATATAGGCCCGAATAATGAACAGGCTAAAGTGAAGTGATATAGGATTTGCGATCTAATACTCCACAGTTTGTAGTTTAGAGGGGTAAAACAAAAAATCAACCCTAAATATTTTCAAGTTTAAAGGAAAATAGTATCAGTCCAGCAGATATCTCACTGTGAAGGGTCTCCAAATCTCACTTGCCAAAGTGTTTTGCTTCAGTTTTTTGTTTTTCGTTTTTTGTTTTAAGTTGCTGTCATTTAAAGGTCCAGAGCTTTTATATGAAGATCTAGATTCCCTTCAAAAATCAGACTTAATGTAAGGTTCTGTTTTTAAATCCTAGTCACCTTGCTATTTACTCAGAAAAGCAGCTTCAGGAAAATGTGGGGAAGCAGCCCCTGGAAAACAAAGGCGAGCCAGGTTGAGGGAAACGCCCATTCAGTTAACTCCCAACCTCTGGAACCTGAGTAATAGAGGTGCAAATTGAGGATTAAAGGCCTGCTACCTGTACTTGCCCCAACCCCCGAGCTTCAGGGACAAAGAAGATGTAAACTAACTCTGGTTTGGGACTTTTCCCCAGAAAGCTAGTCTGGAAAATTAGGCGTTGTCAATTTCTCTCCTGAGAAATGACCCTGGCTGGCCAGAAAAATTATGATGCTTGGCGCGAAATAAAGCTTTGCTTAACCTTCGCTTTTGTATCAGCCTCAGTCCTTTAAACACGGACCCTATGATTAGGAAAACAGATCCGTACATGGCAATAGTACGTGATTTGCAGCTGCCTTCTCTATGAAAAGTAAGTCTGCCCAGCTTCCCATCCCCCTTTAGCCTTCCGAGGCACTGAGACTTACCATTGATTGACTTTATCATGTTACTGTTTTCTTTATTTGGGACGGATTTTACTTAGGTATGTCATTAGGCCTGGCAATTGAATTTGTAAGTCCAGCTGTAGAGGGTAAATGGGAGGAAATTAGTTAATTTATTATATTACTTGTTTCCAGAATAAAATGCCATTTTGAGTGCTGCCTGGCAGTGCTGTGAACTGTTTTGTCAAAAAGCATGGTTACCTTCCATGTTGTGAGCCTTAGAAGATGACACCACTTAAAATATCCCTATGCTTCCTTAACTTGGTGAGCTGCAGTTTTGGCATCTGAATAGCCTGGGCGATCATAGTATTGCTGGTCCTACCTCCGACCTGGGATTATGGTGAAATGTGACAGTGAAATAGGAAAGTACTTTGTAAACTGAAGAGCCTGTAAACAAACTAGTTGCAATAACTCTAAAATAGCAATTTTTTTTATTCTGGAGGTACAGATTTACTTTTATCTTCAATGATCTCTCTTCCCAAAGTTGTTTTGGTTTTTGTTGTTTTGGTTTTATTTTTTTGGTTTTTTGTTGTTTTTTTTTTAAAGAAAGAAAAGAGGGCTCCAGACAAGAGATACTCTAATTGGGATTGATTTGGAAAAGAATTTAAAAATGGGGCACCTTTGGGGCACCTGGGTGGCTCAGTTGGTTAAGCGACTGCCTTCGGCTCAGGTCATGATTCTGGAGTCCCATGATCGAGCCCTGCATCGGGCTCCCTGTTCAGTCTCCACTGCTTTTCCCTTTCTCACTCCCCCTACTTGTGTTCCCTTTCTAGCTGTGTTTCTCTTTGTCAAATAAAAAAATAAAATCTTTTAAAAAAAAAGGGAGGGACACCTGAGTGGCTTAGTTGATTAGGCATCCAACTCTTGATTTCATCTCAGGTCATGATCTCAGGGTGGTGATATCAAGTCCTGACTTGGCCTCTGCATACTCAGTGGGGTGTCTATTAGAGATTCTCTCCCTCTCCCTCTGCCCCTTCCACCTCTTTAAAACAAATAAATAAATCTTTATTTTTAATTTTTTAATAAATAAATCTTTTTAAAAAGTTTAAAATGTGCAGTTGCCACTTTAAATTACACAGGATTTTAACATGAGTTTTTCAGAAATGTTCTCTTTATTTGATCTGATTGGAATACTCTCTTATTAAGTTCTTTGCCTTATTATTTTTTTCTTTGAGAAATTTCCCTGTTAGAAGGTCAGTTTCTGGTGATTACACTATGGATTCAGTCTTTTTTTCCATGTAAAATTCTGTTCATTGATATGTGAATCCTAATAGGTCTTATATATGTTGAGACAAAGTAATCACACTGAAGATTTTTATCCCTCATTCCACTATATTTCTATTCAAAGTAATTTGGATCCTCCATCCTATACTACTGTGTCTTCCTCTACCCATTTGCCCATTTTTCAGTGCTTTTCTGTCACAAAATCAGAGGTCTGCTCTCAGAAGGACCTCTGTAGCTGTCTGTGTATGGGGGTGGGAGGACAAAGTCCCTGAATCCTGAAATTAGGAACAGGGTACTATCATATTGATTCTTGCCAAACATTGAGTGTATTTAAGCTGGGACCTCACTGTGTAAAGTAAATATGCAGAATGGATTTGTATTTTCAAACAGTTTCTATAAACATACTATCTAGAGATCAAAATACTGCCTTATGTTCAAACATCTCTTTCATGCTTTAAGGGATACCCTTTAATTCTCCCTTGAAATTTGTGAGTTTCTCATGAGATTTTAAGCTTTAATTTTATTTTCTGAATGTCCATATTGATGACAGGTGAGTGTAAACATCATTAATCTTTCTATTCTGAGTTTCATTGATTGAGCATCTTGACGCTCTTTTTACTTTTTAATATATAGTCATCAAAACAAACACTGTTGTTTAACCTCAGCAGTCAAATAAAATCCTAGTGGTTTGGGCAACTTGATCCTGAAACAGTATTATGAGAGTTTTATTTAAGATCACAGATCAGGGGTGCGTGGGTGGCTCGGTTGGTTAGGCGACTGCCTTCGGCTCAGGTCATGATCCCGGAGACCTGGGATCGAGCCCTGGGATCGAGCCCTGCATCGGGCTTCCTGCTTGGCGGGAAGCCTGCTTCTCTATCTCTCACTCCCCCTACTTGTGTTCCCTCTCTTGCTGTGTTTCTCTCTGTCAAATAAATAGATAGATAGATAGATAAATAAATCTAAAAAGAGAAGATCACAGATCAGTAAATC
Organism: Spilogale gracilis; assembly: GCA_004023965.1. Lineage (NCBI taxonomy): Eukaryota > Metazoa > Chordata > Mammalia > Carnivora > Mephitidae > Spilogale > Spilogale gracilis. Next base: position 10,380 of record PITA01012098.1, on the reverse strand, counting down.
CCATTCTTCTAGTTTCTATCATATTTGGTAACTACACTGATAATTTTTCATAGCCTTATCCCCACAGTTTCTCTAGCTCTTGTTCATCAGCCTTCTTCCAGAGACATTTAATTCTTTCTCTGGACTCCCCATATGTAATGTAAACAAACTCCTCTTTGTCCCCTTCTTCTCACAGAACATTCTTCCTCCTGATCTTTGGAGGCTGACTCTCCCATAAGGCCACTGTTTTCCCAGCAGCTCACCACATTGGAAATCATGCCCCACATACCACAGGGGGCAATGATATGCTCCATCTCCTCATTGCCATTGCTAGGCCACTCCATCCCACCCTGGTAATACATAATGGAATCCCCTGTGTAATTACAGTCTACCTTTCTCTTCACCATCGTTTATCAGCTCCCTGGCCACTCCATCCCACCCTGGTAATACATAATGGAATCCCCTGTGTAATTACAGTCTACCTTTCTCTTCACCATCGTTTATCAGCTCCCTGGCCACTCCCTCACTTTTTAAAATGAATTTAGCACCCAGTTCAGTCTTCATTACTCAAGTCCTACAAGACCATGGTGAGACTAAAGCAGTCATGTGCATCACAGTTCCAGCACCTGAGATGACTGTCTGTGGGACCTTAATACCTAAGGCTATTCTGTATTAAAAATCTTAAATTCTAGCATTCTCCTCTCATCTTTGTTTATTCATCTCTCCCTCTTTCTTATTTTTCTATATTTAATCTGTGACATGATAAAGACCCTGTCCCCTGACTGCTATTTTATCATCATCAGCATCTACCTAGATTAACTTTCTTCCTTGTCTAGCCACAATACTTGGTTCCTTATTTACTCACAGCAGTATCTAAAATTTCCTTGACTTTTGTCTTTCTCTGCTTTTGTTCTCTGCTCTAGTTGAGTTTTGTCATTTGCATTTTCAACTCCTATATGTAAAGATAAGTTCTAGTACTGAAAATCACAAAACCAGATTATTGTCATGATGATATATCATGCTCCATAAAAGAACCCAGCCACTGTTTTCCTCTTCCACCCACAGCTACTGTTCTTTTATCACTGTTTAAGCTTTCTATCCCCCTTTGACCTTGTACTTTCAGCAGCTGGTTTTGCGTTGTCAGAGTAAATAGAATCTCAAGAGTAAATTTGTAACAGTGACTACCAGGCCAACTTAACTTCTTCAGCAGATACCCTTCTCTTCTGTCTCAGCTAAAGAGGTATGCTCTATCCACAACTGATCCTGTATGTATACTAGATCCCCTCTAGGCTTCTAGCCTTTTCTTTTATCTTCAGTATACCTTTTCTCATCTCCCTGCACCAGCTTCATCTCCCCTCTTCAGGAACAGAAAAACAAAAAGAAAATGCCTGCGCTTGGATTATCCTCTAATTTCTGCTCTCTCTTTCCTCTCCATTACTGTCAGATTTATGTAAAGAGTTATCTCCCACTCCCCACATCTGTTAACTCTTCCACCCACAGTGTTCTGGCTTCCATCACTTATCTGCCACTAAGGACTTTCTAATTGACAAACCCAGTGTATCTTCTTAGACCTCTTAAATGCACTTGGTTCTTTAGACCAGTACCCAGTCTTGAACTTTCCTTCCTTGGTTTCTCTGACATCAGATTCTACTTTTCTTCTCCCATCTCTTAGAGCCTTTTAAATTTTCTATACTTGTTCGTCTGGGATCTCACTCTGATCCCTTTTTTCTGTGATTTTTTTAAGTCCTTTTCTTCTCTTCAGCATATGAATATGTTCAAGTCCATCTTAAGAAAAGAAAAATATAAAACAAAAGATATTAACTGTTGCTTTATCTTGCTCTCTTTTTATTTCATTTTCTTGAGTAGTCTTATAACCTCAACTACCATCTGTAGGATAGTGAATTCCAAATCTGTCCTTAGCCCACACTCCTTACCTGAGCTCCAGACTGACTGTGGGTTCCCTTACACCAATTTCCAAAACTCTGAATATGCAGTTTAAAACCAACCTTGCCTCACAAAACTTAATTCTCTTTATTTCCTGTTTTTTTAATGAAGCCATTATTCAGTCACCCAAGTTAAAACTAGAACAATTGTGAAATTCTTTTTTTTTTTTTTAAATAAAATCCTACTGACAGTCAACAGGTTATTTGATTCTGTCCCCTAAACAGCTGCTCTTTGGAGCCAACTTTTCTCATTGTTCTGCTTTAGTAGCCATCATCTCATGACAGTAGCCTCTTAATTGAGGTCTTTGTCTCCAAGTTGTCCCCTGATGGTTCATTTTTTAAATTTAATTAATTAATTAAAAAAATTTAAATCGAAGTATATATAGTAGACACACTATTGCATTAGTTTCAGTTATACAACATAGTGATTCAAGTCTATACATATGCCATGCTTACCACAAGTATAGCTACCATCTGTCACCATACAACACTATAATAGTATCATTGACTTTTCCCTCTGTTGTACCTTTTATCCCCATGACTTATTCATTCCATAGCTGGAAACTTGTGTCTCCCAATCCTCTTTACTCATTTTACCCATCCACTCACCCCTCTCCCCTCTGGCAACCATCACTTTGTTCTCTGTATTTATGGGTCTATTTCTGCTTTTTGTTTGTTTATTCATTTGTTTTGTTTTTTGGATTCCATGTATTCCATATATGGTATTTGGCTTTCTCTGTCTGACTTATTTCATATCCTCTAGGTTTATTCATATTGTTGAAAATGATAAGATCTCATCCTTGTTTATAGCTGAGTAATACCCATTATATATATACAAAATATATATGTATATCACATGTTTTTATTATTGAAGTTTAGTTGACACACAATGTTACATTAATTTTTAGTATACAACATAGTGATTGGACAAGTCTATACATATTATCCCACATCTTTTTAAACCATTTGTCTGTTGATGGATGCTTGGATTTCTTCCATATCTCAACTATTGTATTAATGTTGCAATAAACATACCTGTGCATATATCTTTTTGAATTAGTGTTTTTTTCCTTTGGGTAGGAGAATTATTGAATCACATGGTATTTCTATTTTTAATTTTTTGAGGAACCTCCATACTGTTTTCTACAGTGGCCGTACCAATTTTAATTTCCGCCAACAGTGCACAAGGTCTCCCTTTTCTCCATATTCTCACCAACACTTGCTCTTTCTTGTCTTCTTGCTTCTAGACAGGTGTAAGGTGATATCTCATTAATTCATTCTTTTTTGGTTTTTAAAGATTTTATTTATTTGACAGAAACACAGCCAGAGAGGGAACACAAGCAGCAGGAGTGAGAGAGAGAAAAGCAGGCTTCCCACCAAGCAGGCAGCCCAATGCAGGGCTCGATCCCAGGATTCCGGGATCATGACCTGAGCCGAAGGCAGAGGTTTAACCACTGAGCCACCTGGCGCCCCTCATTAATTCATTCTTTATACTTTCACCAAACTGTCGCCTAAAAAGCAGGCCTGATTCCCTGTTTTCATTTCCTCCATCTGTAAAATCTGAGCTCTGTATATGGCATATATGCACTGTCTTCTTTCTTTATAAACTTCATTTTTTTAACCACTCCCCAGCATGCATATTATGCTAAAACCATACTGAACCACTCACTGTATCCTGGGTCTAGCATGTGACATCATGCCTGCATGCCTTTTCCCTTGCCATTTCATCCTTCTGGGAATGCCACCTCTTTTTCCCCATAAAGTTTCTACTCAAGCTTTCTTTGTGATGCTGTCCCTAATTCTCTGTTTCATGGCACTTTATGGTAATTGTCTGTCTCTCTCTCCACCAGACTAAACATTGTTTGAGGGCTAACACTGAATTTCTCCATTCATTAGTATACTAAGTTTGCTGAATGAATAAATGAATAGCAGTGAGCACAGTATCTTTGGATAACAGTGAACCATGATTCTGGATAGTTCGGGTGATGATCAAATATTAACTTTGGGAAGGACCTCAAAGACAATGTGGTTTGCCTCTTCATTTATCAGATACAGAAATTGACACCAGTAAGGACCAAAGAATCTGTTCCTCGGGCATAGCATATTCATGGATGCCTTCATATCTTGTTTTTGTTCTTCTGTCTTAGAATGTTCTACCTGGCCATGTACTACATGTCTTTGGATCTTGTCTACTTGTCTGTGGATCTTATTTTTTCAGGGTTGCCCTTGGACTATCAGCGTCAGAATTACTAGGAATGCTTATTTAAAATGCAGATTCCTGGGCGCCTGGGTGGCTCAATGGGTTAAAGCCTCTGCCTTCGGGTCAGGTCATGATCTCAGGGTCCTGGGATCGAGGCCCTCATCCGGCTCTCTGCTCAGCAGGGAACCTGCTTCTTCCTCTCTCTCTCTGCCTGCCTCTCTGCCTGCTTGTGATCTCTCTCTCTCTGTGTCAAATAAAATAAAATCTTTTAAAAAATAAATTAATTAAAATAAAATAAAATGCAGATTCCTGACCTCTGTCATACAATGTCTCAATCCATCTCTGAAAGGGAATCCAAGAAATCTATTTTAATTGACGTTTTGCCCTACTAGCCTAAGAAATTAGTGTCTACTTTCCCCCATACTCTTCCTCTGTATAAGAGTCATACAAAGTGTGTGTGGGGGGGGAGAAGAAAAATATTCTGAGATGAGAAAGGAACTGTTTTAGTATACTGCCAAATCACAAGCTTTCAATAAATCTTTTATAATTTTCATCTTTGTTACTTAAAAAATAAAAGCAAATTATGACCCCAATTTATATAGTAGTCAGAACAAAAACTAATTGAAGTTCACATTTGCTGTTGCTCATTTCCTAGCAAGACCTCTCTCCTAAAATGTATTCTTGAAGATCAGTTTTTCCGTGAGATTGTTGCATGTGTCTATGAGAGAGACAGAAGGAGAGGGTGATGATTTTCAAAGGTGTTCTTTTACCTTTAGTGGTTGAAAGTGAGAACATTTAAGGCTTCAGAAGAGAAGAAGCCCAGCCAATTGCCGACATATCTCCACAAAATTAGAAGTGCCCTAATGGGTAGTTGATCTCCCGTAACTTAAAGCTATAATGGCACTATACAGAAGGTGTCAACAGGGGCGCCTGGGTGGCTCAGTTGGTTAAGCGACTGCCTTCGGCTCAGGTCATGATTCTGGAGACCCGGGATCGAGTCCCACATCGGGCTCTCTGCTTGGCGGGAAGCCTGCTTCTCCCTCTCATTCCCCCTGCTTGTTCCCCCTCTGGCTGTGTTTCTCTCTGTCAAATAAATAAAATCTTTAAAAAAAAAAAAAAAAAAAGAAGGTGTCAACAGAGGCTGCTGATTGCTATAGAAAGGTAGTGGGTATTGAAGGCACATGTTGCATGGAGTCCTGGGTGTGGGGCATAAATAATCTTAGAACACTGAAAAAATAAATAATATAATAAAAAAATAAACAAATGTAAATACATCTAAAAATAAAATAAGGCAGACCTGAGGCTCTGGCCTTGATGCCCTCCACCCGCTTTTGGAGCAGATTTATTTTCCTCGGCATTTTATTTGTGAAGAAGATATACTCAATATTATGTATTAAAAAGACGTGTTGGATAACAAGAAGAGCTGTAGAGTTTGCAGCTATCAACTGTGGCCTTAATAAGCACATTCTTAGCATTGATGTCAGACAGATGGTTCTTCATTTGAGCCTGTTTCACATTTCTCCATAATATATCAAACCTTACTTACCCATCCTTATTTCCCATATCCTTTTAGAATACACTGTCTAGGCCAGTCTCAATGCGCTGGCTATGATCTCTGGTACAATGTAGTACTATAGAATAGAAATGGGCTTTTGGGGAGGAGGGGCAAGATGGCGGAGAAGTAGAGGAGACCCTGTTTCAAAAGATCTCTTGAACTGAGATGAACTATCTACCAGGACAATCTGAACACCCATGAAATCAGCCTGAGATGTAAGACTACACACTTCGGGATTTCTACTGGGGCAGAAGAGCATCAGCAGAGAGGTAAAGCGGAGCGGGAGTGCTCAGACTGATTTCAGAGGAGAATTAGGTGGGGGGGGGGAGCCAACAGAAGTGACCCATTGGAAAGGAATACCCCAATACGAAAGTGCCCTGTGCCCAGAGACCAGCATCAACTTGCAGTCTGGTTAAAACTACTCAAAAGCAAAGGGTCTTCATCGTTGGCAGGGATATAAAACTACAACACCGGGCCAGGGATAGAAAGCGCTCCCTGGCGCCAGGCAGGAGGGAAACTGGCAGCGTGGAGTATCTTTAAAACTGCTACTTTTTTTTTTTCCACTGCTTTTTTTTCCTTGCCACTTGGGCCAGGTGTGTGCAACCTGCAAAGGAGACGACTCTGCAGACTTCCACACAACTTGCGGGGCGGCAGTAGCTCAGTCCTTCCTGTATGGGAGCGCACTACAGAGATTCTATGGGCAGAGACAAGAGCTCACGATATGAAACCAGTCGCGTTTCCCTGGCACGGGAGCAAAACGACAAGCGGGGTCCTCGGGCCCCATTCTGACTAGGGGCTGCGGGTGTGCCTGGTTGTGAGAAAAGGCAAGACAAAGGGGAAAATACGGAGAGAGTCTAGGTGCCCTACACCATTCAGAGGGCTGCTAACTGAGGCCTCTTTCTGAGATGGAGGTCTGGGCGCAGATATCTTGTTCTGGCCTGACATTCTGAAAAGCTGCAAAAAAGCTGCAAAAGAACAAATCCTCCAGAGAACAAAGTCTGAAAACCTGGTTGCCATGGAGCCCAGCCCCTAGAAAGGGGGCGGAGAGACTCAGCCCAGGTACAGCGGACTGGAAAACAGCACAGCAGGCCCCTCTCCGAGAAGGCAAGCCAGAAGAACAAGAGGACAACACCAAAACTGTAAAACCCCAACGTCGGGGGAAAGGCAATATATTAAGTTCCTGATACAAAAAACTGTATGCTTTATACAGCTTTTCACTTTATTTTCTTTTTAACTTTTTTTCTATTTTTATTTTTAAAGTTTTCACTTTATTTTAAAATTCATTCTCACGGTTTTTGTTCTTTTGTTTTTTAACCCACTTATTATTACAACATGCTACTTAATACATCACTCAATAATAACTTTTTACCTTGAACTTTTTTCAAAGACATACCTATGTTTTGTTGTTGTTGTTGCTTCTTTTGTTTGTTTTTTTGTTTTTCTCCTTTTTTCTCTCTTCTTTTATTTTTTTCTTTTGAATATACATACAGTTATAAGCTTCAAGGTAATCCTTCATTCCTATTCAGTACTACCCCTATATACAAACCAATTTTAATCTCCCTATATTTTTAGATAGTGGACTCTTCTAACAATCATAAGACACACTCAGAAGGATCTGAAATACTTTCCTTGCCCACAACAAGGGTTTGTAGTCACCTTCCCATCCTATTCTACTGTCAGTGTTTCTGTGTAATTGGTTCTGCCTTTGTAATATATAAATACTGGTCTTGGGGGTTATTTGGGTTGGGTTTAGCTTTTTGATCTCTTCAACTTTCTTTTACTTTTGATGGCCTTTGCTTTACTCTGTTGTAGTTTTGTACCATATAAATCCTACCATTGAGGCCCATTCTGGCACGGTTTTTCTTGCTTCTTTCCTCTTTCTCTCTTTTTTCTTCTTTTTCAGTGGTGACTTCTGATTACTCTGAAACCTTCCAACGAGCAACTCACCTGGATAGTGGTTGATACATTCAGCTATATATCCCCTCAACCACCCCTTGCCCAAATGACTCGGAGGAGGAACAACCAACAGAAGAAGAACCCAGAGACTGCAACCCCTGTCATAGAATTACTGGAAATGAACATAAACAGTATGACAGAAATGGAATTCAGGGTAGCAATCATCCAAGCAATGGCTAAGTTGGAAAAGGACATTAATGGCAAGATAAAGCTCTAAGGACAGAAGTGAAAGCCAAACTGGCAGAGGTTAAAAAGGCTATTAATGAGATGCAATCTAATTTAAAAATGCCAATAGCCAGGGTAGGTGAAACTGAAGATCATATTAGTGATTTAGAAGACAGATGGATTAAGAAGAAGAAACAAGAGAGAAACAAGTCTTGAAACAAACAGCTAAAATCCCATGAAAATAGAATTAGGGAAATAAATGATGCCATGAAATGCTCCAATATCAGAATTATTGGAATCCCTGAGGGAATTGAGAGAGAGAGAAGCCTAGAAGATATAGTTGAACGAATCATGGATGAAAATTTCCCTAATCTGGGGAATGAAACAAGTGCTCCTGTCCTAGAGGTGGAGAGGACACCCCCTAAGATCAATGAGGTCAGAAAAACCTCCAGGCACATAATTGTGAAATTCATGAATCATAAAATCAAAGAATATGTCTTAAGGGCAGCTAAGGGGAAGCAATCCCTTACGTACAGAAGGAGGACCATCAGAATAATGTCAGACCTATCCACAGAAAACTGGCAAGCCAGAAAGGGCTGGCAAGACATAATTCAGAAAATTACATGAGAAAAATATACAGCCCAGGATAATGTACCCAGCAAAGTCGACTTTCAAAATGTGAGGAGAGATAAAGAGCTTCCAGGCACGCCAATGTCTAAAAGAGTATGCGACCACCAAGCCAGCACTACAAGAAATATTAAGGGGGGTTCTATTAAAGAGAAACAAATCAAAAGTGATACAGAACATAAATTTACAGAGGTAATCTATAGAAACATGAATTTCACAGGCAACATGATGTCAATAATAATGTATTTATCAATGTCAGTAATAATGTATCTCTCAATATGAATGGCCTAAATGCTCCAATAAAAAGGTTACAGACTGGATAAAACGATAATACCTGTCCATATGCTGTTTACAAGAGACACATTTTGATTTTAAAGACACTTCCAGATTGAAAGTGAGGGGATGGAGGACCATCTTTCATGCCAATGGACCTCAAAAGAAAGCCGGGGTAGCAATTCTCATCAGAAAAATTAGATTTTAATCTAAAGACTGTAGTCAGAGACACAGAAGGACACTACATCATTCTCAAAGGGTCTATACACCAAGAAGATCTAACAATTGTAAATATTTATGTCCCCAACATGGGAGCAGCCAACTACATAAGCCAGCTGTTAAGCAAAATAAGAGTCATATTGATACGAATACATTAATTGTAGGAGATCTTAACACACCATTCTCAGCAATGAACAGATCATTTAAACAGAAAATCAACAGAGAAACAAGAGCTTTGAATGACACATTGGACCAGATGGATCTCATAGATATATTCAGAACATTCCACCCTAAAACAGCAGAATACTCATTCTTCTCGAGTGCACATGGAACTCTCTCTGAAATAGACCACATATTAGGTCACAAATCAGGGTTCAACTGATACCAGAAGATTGAGATTATTCCCTGCATATTCTCTGACCACAATGCCTTGAAACTGGACCTCAACCCAAACAAAAAGTTCAGAAAAAAATCAAACACTTGGAAGCTAAATTCTATCCTGGTCAAGAATCTCTGAATCAATCAGGAAATCAAAGAAGAACTTAAAACACATCATGGAATCCAATGCAGGTGAAGATACATCAATCCAAAACCTATGGGATACAGCAAAGGCAGCCCTAAGGGGGAAACACATAGCCATCCAAGCCTCACTCAAAAAAATTGAAAAATCCCGAATACACCAACTCTCGTTACACCTTAAAGAACTGGGAGATCAACAACAAATTAAATCAACCCCACACACAAGACTGGAATAAATTAAGATTAGAGCAGAGTTAGATGAGTTAGAAACTAGAGATACAGTAGAACATATCAACGAAACTAGAAGCTGGTTCTTTGAAAGAATTAAAAAGATCGATAAACCATTGGCCAAACTAATCCAAAAGAAAAGGGAGAAGACCCAAATTAATAAAATTATGAATGAAAGGGGAGAGATCATGACTGACACCAAGGATATAGAAATAATCGTCAGAAATTATTATCAACAGTTATATGCCAATACGTTTAACAACCTAGAAGATATGGATACATTCCTGGAAACCTATTAACTTGACAACCTGAATAGACCAATATCTCATAACAAGATTGAAGCAGTGGTCAAAAATCTACCAAAAAGCAAGAGCCCAAGACCTGACGGATTCCCTGGGGAGTTCTACCAAACATTCAAAGAGGAAATAACACCAATTCTTCTGAAGCTGTTTCAGAAAATAGAAACAGAAGGAAAACTTCCAGACTCTTTCTGTGAAGCCAGCATTACTCTAATCCCCAAACCAGACAAAGACCCCATCAAAAAGGAGAACTTCAGACCAATATCTCTGTTGAATATGGATGCCAAGATTCTTAACAAGATCCTTGCTAACAGGATCCAACAATACATTAAAAAGATTATCCATGGGACGCCTGGGTGGCTCAGTTGGTTAAGCAACTGCCTTCGGCTCAGGTCATGATCCTGGAGACCCGGGATC
>PITA01012097.1:0-63537 GCA_004023965.1 Spilogale gracilis | reverse complement strand
TCCTGGTTCTCAGGAACCTCTTGATGGAGTGGTTGCGGTCTTCTACACTGTCATCACTCCCTTGCTTAACCCCATCATCTACACACTCCGCAACAAAGACATGAAGGCAGCATTGTGGAGGCTGGGAGGTCGCAAGGATGTGCAACCTCACTGACTCAATGAATCACAGACAAGCAGAAGACACTAAGATTTAGGACACCGATAACTGGTGAGAATTAAGACAGAAAGGAAAGAAGGATCCATGCAGAGAGTAGAAGACTCTTAGGTGTGGAGATGGAAACTGGAATTTTTCCTGCTTTCAAACATGATTTTTTCATATTTCTTCCTTCAAATCCAATGGGAATCAAGCAAAACAACTCAGCAAGGATGGAAGCTTGCAGAAACGATCCAAGATAAGTAAAAATCCACAAAAAAGGTCTCTTTCTCTATGACATAATCTGCATGTTTACTATTGCTTCTAATCCTTGAGCTGATTCCCATATTTCTTTTTACATGCTACAAACAACCTTCATGTAAAATAGGAATTTTGACCTTGACATCAATTATATGAAGTAGGTATTATTATTCCCATGTAGCTGTGGAAAACTGAAGTCAAGGAAGAGGGTGGCCCTTCCCTACTTCCAGTTCTCAGCCTTTTGCTTTGACAAAAATGGTAGATGGACTTGAACTTGAGTGGCAATTCTACCACACTGTGAGGGAGCTGTTCTAGACTTCTCAGTTTGCACAGGGCTCTGCTTTGATAAAACTGTATGAGGTATGTCAAGGATAAGCTTTCTTGCTCCATAAACATAGACTAGATCCCCTGGTGTCCCCATGGCTATCAGTGAAACAGATCATAGGAGGTGGTACATGATGGTATGTGCTACCACATTCTGGCATTTTCCCATAACTGTTGAGTATGAATGAGGAGGAGGATGGGATGGGGCATAGACCTAGTTGTAAGATGATGACCTGAAACCTGTCCTGTTCGTTTTCCTTGTGAGAATGTTGCCAGTAGCTCATGAAGGTCCCTCACTTTCAGGTTATGGGACACAGGGTGTGAGACACGGTTTCATTGTTTCAAATGTACATAAGTAATTGCTACCCAGAAGGGAACACTGTGTTCTCCAAAATCTATTTCATTTGTTAAAGAAAATGATGATAATGAATAAGAACTAATTTTGAACTAGTTTCTCTGGACCAGAAACTTCTGGAGATGGAAAGTATATTGTCAATGACTTTTCTCGGTGTTGAAAGAGCAGAGATGCCACTTTACACAACGCAATATGCGTGAAGAGGTGAGCCCACTCAACTCGACAGCAATGTATGCAGTATACCTCCCAAACTATGACACTGTTCCCTGTTCTAAATGAGTCTGTCATCTTAGGAGAAGGACACGCATTTGTATCTGAGCATGGAGTTAAAATATCTGACTAGAAAATGGTGAGGAAACAACGGTACAATTCAGTGTACCATAAGTATGGTAGTAGTTCAGGAAAAGGAGACCAAGAAGGAGCATCAGGTCTAGGATTTGTGAAGCAGGCATCATGGGAAGTAGTGGATGACATACGGGTTGAAGGTCTTGTAAAAGTCAGTCACTCAGAGGAAAGGAGTAGATAGAAGTTTTTGTGTGAGGGGGAAAAATAAAAATTCCCTAAGGGGGAGCGCCTGGGTGGCTCAGTTGTTAAGTGTCTGCCTTCAGCTCAGGTGATAATTCCAGAGTCTTGGAATCAAGCCCCACATCGGGCTCCCTGCTCAGCAGGAAGCCTGCTTCTCCCTCTCTCACTCCCCCAGCTTGTGTTCCTTCTCTAGCTGTGTTTCTCTCTGTCAAATAAATAAAATCTTAAAAAAAAAAAAAAAAAAATCCCCTACGGATATTCCTCGGAGAATGCACTAGAAAAGTTTGATCAACTGTTTGAGGAGGACCAGGAAAAGGCAAGTCAACCAACTACTGGGCACCTATTCAAAGTACAGTGTCGTGGGGACCTCAACATCCCATAGGCCAAGGTGAGGCTGAACTCTGTCAGTAAGCCTCCTGCGCCCAAATGGACCATGGGGAAGCAGACAAAAGCAAACAAAAGGATCTCCTTGCCTACCAAAACCCATGACACATGATGCACAAAAATGAAGGCTCACATCAGAAACTTAATTTGTTAGTTAACTTTTAATAGAAAAATATAAAATACATTTCATTAATTAAAAAAAAAAACACCTAAAACATAACAAGGAACAAATTTTACTTTATCCTCTAACCACAGTTAAAAGAGTAGCAGAGCTAAGGAGTAAACCTAAGTCTTAGTCTAGAGTTTGAACTCTGCACTAGAGGGAACTGCAGGGAGTAATGTTTCCGACGTAACTTCACCTCTAGGGAGGCTATGCTTGTTTTCAAGTATGTTTTCAGGTTATCTAGCCTTGAGAGTGAGAAAAATAAAGCCGAGAGGAAAAGTACAAGCCTGAATGCTTCTCCAGTGTGAAAAATAGTAACTAAGAACATTCCACTGTTTAGAGTTTGAATATTCAGTATGCTTTGGCTTCCTTCTAAATCTGCCTTCTTGTTTTAGAATTTAAATAACTCTGTAGCTTCATATTTTAAAACTTAAGTAATAGATCCAAGTAGGATTTTATATTAGAGAAAGAAGCAAATTGGAAAATTGTGTTAGCTTTCATTTCCCAAATGACTAGCTAATTATCACATTACCCTTATAAATACTTGTCATACACAATGCTTAATATGCTACCTTCTAAATATACTAAATTCTTATATGTACTTGACCTTATTTCACAAATATCTTTTATATATACATTCTATATGTATGCATATCTTTTATATATGTGTGTGTATATATAACACACAGACAAAATACAAATTCCATTAATATGTCTGTTAGCACAAACTTTTTGAATAGCTGCATTTTAAAAATACTTTTAAATACCCAGTACAGCTACTCTCCCATATTTTCTATTCATGTTTAGATTATTTCCAAAAGCTATTTTCTTATAGTTGTTTAAGTGGATTTATAAATAATTTTGTATGTTATACATATTTTGTGTATTAGAGTGTATTACATATTATATTACTTAGCAATGTTTTGTTTTATATGTTTTGCTGTCATGATCTAATAGTCATTCCATCTAAGTTATCTTTGTATATATCTATTCAGATCACTTATGTAGTAATTTTTAAATTTTAGTATTCAGCAAGAAATCTGATTATGCTTATTTCTCAATTCCTGAAGAACATTTCAATTTACCCCTCTTTTGTTTGCTCTCTCTAGGACTTATTTCTTCATCTGTAAAATGCATTTCAGCAACATGATCTCTAAGCTACCTTCTATTGTGATATTCAAAATCTCTATAATTTTTCTACCCCCACTGTTTCCATGAAATATTCTTAAAAATTGGTGTATATAGGAAATGCTCTTAATAAACAGGAAAAGAGAAATCATAGAAAAATGCTAGACTGGCAGCCACTAGCCAGATTTTTTCATATGCCAGAAGCGATAAAATATAGAATGAACAATTTTATCAAAAATTTGCTTCTGGGGGCACCTGGGTGGCTCAGTTGTTAAGCATCTGCCTTCGACTCAGGTCATGATCTCAGGGTCCCAGGATCGAGCCCCGCATCGGGCTCCCTGCTCGGCGGGAAGCCTGCTTCTCCCTCTCCCACTCTCGCTGCTTGTGTTCCCTCTCTCACTGTGTCTCTCTCTGTTGAATAAATTGATTGAAATGAAACAGATAGAGCAATTCAAACAGAACTTTGGTATTGAGCTGACCCACTAACAGACTGGAGTTGCCATTCTGCTTTTTCAGTGAACACACAATTCCAAATTTCAGGAAAATCTATAGAGCTTGGACTATAAAGAGCTCATTCTGGACATGTGCAAAATGGGACTATTATGTTACTGCCAATTTAATAAAATCCAGACTCCACACACTATTTATATGGGTTGGATAAACTTTTCCATGCCTCTTAGAAATAAAGCCTTGCCCATCACCATCTGCAGCTCTAAAAACCTTTTAAAAAGCCATAATAAAAATCTGGTAGAAATCGAGTTTTGTGAGGTCTTCAGTGGGAGCTGCATTTTCCAGGCTGTCTTGGAGATTGTGTATTTTCTCAGACAGGACATTAACGCTTTCACCTCCTGGCTATACCTTGTGTGCCAAAATGCAATGAGCAATTTCTCTACTGAGGCGTTCATATAAAAAGGAAGCAGGCAATAGTAAAATTCCATGACTTTTAAGGACCTGCAGAGTGATTTTGTAAGTCTTACTTACTTCTATGAAGCAAATTGCACTGGGAGGTGACCTCTTAGAAAAAAAGAAATGTTAAAATACAAAAATTGGACTCAGATAAGTAAAAAGAGGGGCGATTAACCAACTACTCTAAGTGAAACGGTGGTCATGGGGACAAATGGTCCAACTCCAAGCAGGTAAGTCACTTCCTTCTGAGCAACACGCCTAGTATCGCTGTGACTGAGAATCTCTCATTCTCATAACTGGGCTGAAAAGCTCACCTTTCCCCCTGAATCTCTCCTTGTACCACTGCCATAGGGAGAGCATCTGCTAACCTTCACTCAACTATTTTTATCACATATCTAAAACATAAGAAACTTATTTCTAGGCCCTCAGAAGATACACAGAGAGCCCAAAGCAGCATAAGGCACTAAGAAGAGGAATTGGTTATTTACACGGAAGGAAAATGCTATGTTCAGATAACAGAGAGGAACCTAAGTTGCCTGAAAAGTCAGAATGTGTTTCAGATGGTGGAATCTCAATTGTTTAAGTGGAGAATGAGGAAATCATCATATGGAAAAATTGATAGAAGCATGACAGATATTAGTGTGACCAGTTAATAGAAATGAAAATATATCAAGTGTGAGTGTTTAGTTTATTAACTGTAGTGATTGTTGAGAAGGTAGAAAGGTGCATGGTAGAGCTATTTCAAAGAGAGGCATGAAGGTAACTAGTAGAATGAGGTTAGGCTCAGCTAGGAAAGATGTGCATGAAGTCATCGCATATTAGATGTAGAATTACAAATAGTGGCCACTCACTGAGAAAATTATTCCTCAGTTACTTGAGTACACCTAGAATCCTTGAAAAACCTTGTAGCTTAAGTATTTTAAGCCATTTACATATGAGGAAACTGAGTCTCAGAAACTTCAAGGGACTTCGTAACAAGCTGGATTTAAACACAAGCTACCTCTCTCCAGAACACCTACTCACTTCTCTGTATCCTAGTGCCTTGGAGATTGTCGGCTGCAATCCCTTAGTCACGTGGGTTATCATCTCATTCAGAAGATTTCAAGTTTGTTCCGCTTTTCTTAAAAACAGATTTATTGAAGCATACAAGTCAATTTTTTAAGTTTATACAAGTTGTACACATTCTAATTTTAGAGAATTTCTGTCACTTTAGGCCTTTTTGCTGTGAGTCCCTGCCCTCCCCACTCCCTCCAGCCTCAGGTATTCACTAAAATCACTTTCCCCCTCTGTCTGTTTCATATACATGTCCTTAAACAACATGTGATTTTTCTACCTGACTTTCTTTTACTTAGCATGCTTTTGAGGCTCATTCACATTCACAGTCATGTTTTTTTTTTGGTTCATTGTTTTAATAATAGTTACCATCCACATATGCAGGTGTCAGTACTTCCTGCTTTTTTATAGCTGAATAGTGTTGTGTACTAGGTACGTGTCATATTGTGTTCATCCATTCCCCCGATGATGGACTTCTGAATTGTGTCTATATTTTCACTACTATAAATAGTGCTACCAAGAATATTTGTATATGTTTTCATGTGAAAATGTATTCAGTTCTCTCACTTATATAACCAAGAGTGGAACTGTTGTTTTATATGATAACTCTGTGTAACTTTTCGAAGAAATTCCAAACTGTTTTCCAGAGTGGTGGCACCATTTTACATTCTCAACAATGGTGCATGAGGGCTCCAATTCCTCTGCCAACGTTTGTGCTTTCTCTTTTCCCTTTTCTCACTCTTTTTTTTTTTTTTTTGGATACAAAAGGAGAATGGACCATCTTGCTGTGCCAGGAAGTAAAGAAATATTTGAAAAAGATGGAGCATGTCAATAAGACACAGGTGACAAACAGAAGGCATTCCTAATAATAACCAAAGCTAGTACAATTTGAAAAACAAAATAAATATCATATTGGATTATATTTAATCTCAGAATCAAATATGTATATATCCATGAGCCCCTACCTATGTAAGTAATTGAATAAATAAATAAGTGGAGAAGAAGAACCAGTTATTCCTTATAGACATTCCAGTTAATAATATAGAAAATCAAGGCAAATTTGAAAATCGCCATTAGACGAACAACAAAGTAATAATATTTTCAGGCAAAATACATAAACTATCTTCTAAAATAAGTGAGTAAAAGATTGACAGGATATGGAATTTAAGCATAGTCTCAAAGAATCTCCCCCCCAATAAAGATATGTCACATAACCAATAATAAGGCATACTGATATCATGTATACTCTGAAATGATACCCTAGAAGGAAGACAACATCGTTTCTGTGGTATTATTGCCTCAAATGCAGAGGCTCAATCTACTCAGGAGAAAGTATCATGCATAGCCAACGTGAGAGATATTGTATAAAATAATTGACCAGTACTCCTCAAAACAGTAAAGCTCATTAACGGCAATGAAAGAATAAGAACTGTTTTGGAGAAGATTGGAGAAGACTAAGCTCCCGTGCTGGGTCCTGGAGTAGAAAAAGAAAATTGGGGGGAAAAATGGTAACATGGCAATATAATCCATAGTTGAGTTTATTGGATGATACTGTCAATTTCCTGATTGCTTTAATTTTATTATGGCTGATAAAATGTTAACATTAGGGGAAGCTGGCTCAGGGTATAAAAGAATTCTGTTGTATTTTTTAATTCTTTTTTAGTATAGTTGATACAATATGTTGCCTTAGTTTCAGGTGTACAACATAGCGATTCAACAGGTTCATCCATGATGCTGGGCTCCCAAGTGTAGCTCCCATCTGTCACCATGCAACACCATTACGATACCACTGACTCTATTCCCTAGGCTGTGCCTTTTATTCCTGTGACTTAGTCATTTCTCTTACTTTTCTGTAAATTGAACATTTCAAAATAAACAGTTTTAAAAATTAGGACTGTAAATATTTTACTATACCCATCCTTGAGCAACCACTATCTTTCCATTCATTTAAATCATGTTTTGTGTCACTCAGTTGATTATCCTTTTTTATACTTCTTTCCTTAACAGTTTGTTTATGTTGCAACCATTAAATTAGCCTGTTTAAGTATACAATTCAATGATGCTTAGTAAATTAACAAAGTTGTACAACTATTACCACAATTCAATTTTCAAACATTTCCAGCACTTCAGAAAGGTCTGTCTGACCATTGTGCTCATTTCCTGTCTCAGCCAGGTCCCAGATATCCACTAATCTATGTTGTCTCTTTAAACAACACTTGTCTTTACAGAAAGCATCATCAAAATGGAAGCAGACGGTATGTAACCTTTCGTGTCTGGCATCTCCCTTAGAGCACTGTTTTTTGTTTGTTTGGGTTTTGAATTTTTAGAGACGGGAGAAGGAGGAAAAGGGCAGAGGGAGAGGGAGACAAAGAATCTGAAGCAGGCTCCATGCCCAGCACAGAGCCCAACACGGGGCTGAGTCTCACGATCCTGAGATTATGACCTGAGCCAAAGTCAAAAGTCAGACACTTAACCAACCAAGCCACCCACACATCTCTCGCACACTGTTCTTGTGTTCTACCCATTTCATGAACTGCATTAGCATTTTGTTCCTTTTTATTGCTGAATGACATTTCATTGTGTGAATAATGTATTCTTTTTTTCAACCCATTCACCAGTCAATGACCAACAACATGATTGTTTCCAAGGCTTTGGCTATTATGAACCATTCTGATATAAACAATCACATTTATATAGACATAACTTTTCATTTCTCTTGTGTAGTTCCTAAAAATGGAAATGCAAATCATTAGGTAAATTAATGTTTAACTTTTTAAGTAACCACCAAACTCTCTTTCAAAGTGGCTATACCATTTTGTATTTTCTTTACCGACATATACAGATTTTGGTTTCTCTTCATCCAGTAACACTTCTTACCATTTGTCTTTTGTATATACACATGTGTGTGTGTATATATATAAACACATACATATATATACATATATATATACATATGTATATATAAGAAATCCATTCCAGTGGGTGTGATGAGACAAAATCTTAAACTAAATTGGATAAAATATCAGGAATACCTATCTACCACTGGTATCAAGGACATTATGCTACAATCTACCCAACATTGAAAGGACATTATGCTATGATCTACCCAACATTGAAATGGGCTTTCTTGTGAAATAAGGATTACTCTGAATTTATTCAAGCACAAACTATATAAGTTTTTGTCAGGAGCATCGTGGGAAATATTACTGCATTGAATAAATTAGTGAAAATGAAGGAATGTAAGGTTATATATTATATGTCCTGTTACATTCTAAGTAAAATAATAATTATCACAAATGATGATATCCCACTTTTAAATTGAGAAATGGAGGAACAGAGAAGTTAAGCAGCATGATCTCTCTCTTTCAGCTAATGAGTGCCTGGCCAGGGATTTTTTTTCCAAGATTTTATTTATTTATTTATTTATTTATTTATTTATTTATTTATTTATTTGTCAGAATGAGAGAGAGAAAGAACACAAGCAGTGAGGTTGGCAGGCAGAGGGAGAAGCAGGCTCCCTGCTAAGCAAGGAACCTGACTCAGGACTCAATCCCAGAACCGTGGGATTGTGACCTGAGCTGAAGGCTGAGGCTTTATCAAGTGAGCCACCCAGGCATCCCGCAACTGGGGATTTAAACTTAGGTCTATAAAAATCAAAATAAACTTGTCTCCTTAATATTTTGGTTGCTTTATCCCCACAAAGCATGAGATCTTTCCCTGTGTTCTCACAGGAAGACATGACATACACATGTGGAATGCTAAAGTCGTTGAGACATTATGTGCTCAGGTATTTATTCATAATTATCATGATTACTATAAGTTTCAGGAATGCATAAATCAATGTGAGATAAAATATTCATAAAAGGCTTGTAGAGGAATTAATGTTCAAACTTAAGTCAGAGATTTGTGAGACATTTAATGAATTTCTTTCATGTTCAAAAATGGAATGCAGTGATGATATCAGGGAGAGATTATAGCAAATTGCACAAAAGATGAAGAAAGCAGCATCCCTAGATAAAAGAGATTTCTTTAGGGGGTTGTAGGAGGTAAAGATTTTGTGATAATAATGGAAACAATGTGTAGGTAATTTTAGATATCAGACAACAATACAATTTATGTGTTAGGCAGTGGGGAATAGTAAAGAGCAGAGGCAAATTAAACAATGTTTCTATGAGAAGACTGACAAAGAAGCTGAATACAGAACGTTTGATACATTTGGGAAGTGAGAGAACGTTGGGACATAAAATCATTGTGAAATTGTAAGTACAAAATATGCACATGCAGGCTTAGGTCCATGAGAATGGAAGATACAACAGAAATCAAGAGTTTACTTTTTTTAAGATTTATTTGTTTATTTACTTGAGAAAGATTGAGATCACACAAGGGGCAGAAGGAGAGGGACGAGCAGACTCCCCACTGAGCAGGGAGCCTGATGTGGGGCTCAAACCCAGGACCATAGAACCATGACCTGAGCAGACTGAACCACCCGGGTACCTCTAGAAATCAGGAGTTTAAAGAAAATTTTCACATAATACAACATGTAATATGGTTTAGGAGATAAAGGATGGAACGAATCAAAGAAAACTCGTAGATTTCAATTCCAACTCAACAATACATGTATAGGAAAACATTTCCCAAAAGGTTGCAACAAAGATTTAGGGGAAGTAAGAAATGTACTTAGCAATTTGTCCTTCTAATTATTCAGTCAACTCTCTAAGGCTTCATCATCATGCACTTGAGAGTTGGCTATGGGTAGCTGTTAATTCCAAAGAATTCCCTGTGGGTGAGGAACGGATGGAACTGCGGGGTTCCTGGCTGATGTAACAGCCCCCACACTCTGGGCAAGTATGCCCCAAAGACGGGCTACAACTCCCTAGCATCACATGGCAATAAGAGCGTGCTTATCCACATCTGCACTATGGCACAGTTAAATTAGGAGAGTGAAGGCATCATAATTCTAAAATACTGGCAAAAAGATATGGTCCATGAGAGTAAAACTTACAATCCATATTTTTATTGCTGTTATTTAGGGGATGCATTTCCCCAAGTAATTGTTACAGTCCTTTACATGCCTCAAAGGGTTGTGGATCCTCCATATTGAAAGAGTTATTTCTGAAACAACAACAAGAAAACACTAGAACAAGTCAAAAGAGTGAAATGAACCTATATATCTTTCTTTCATTTGTGGGGCAAGACTAAGCCGGCATAGCCCAATGGCTAATGACATTTCAGCAAAGAGGAATGGCTGTTTATTATGTTTGTGGATGTCAGTTTTGTTACAAAGGTGATAACTAACCACTTTGTGTGTGAGAAGATGGCCATAGAGACAGAGGACCCCAACCAGACTGTGGTGAGCTACTTCTTTCTGGAGGGTCTGATGTACACAGCTGAACATCCTAGCGTCTTCTTCCTCCTCTTCCTCCTCATCTACAGCATCACCTTGACTGGGAATCTCCTCATTCTCATAACTGTGGGCTCTGACCTTCACCTCTGCTCCCCTATGTACCACTTCCTGGGGCACCTCTCCTTCCTAGATGCCTGTTTATCTACAGTGACTGTGCCCAAGGTCATGGCAGGCCTCCTGACTGCTGATGGGAAGGTGATTTCCTTTGAAGGCTGTGCTGTACAGCTTTACTGCTTCCATTTTCTGGCCAGCACTGAGTGCTTCCTGTATACAGTCATGGCCTATGACCGCTACCTAGCTATCTGTCAGCCCCTACGCTATCCAGTGGCCATGAACAAACGGATGTGTGCAGGGCTGGCTGGGCTCACATGGACCGTAGGAGCTGTGCACTCTGCAACCCACACCTCCCTCACCTTCCGCCTGCTCTACTGTGGTCCTCACCACATTGCCTACTTCTTCTGTGACATCCCCCCGGTGCTGAAGCTGGCCTGCACAGACACCACCGTTAACGAGCTCGTCATGCTAGCCAACATTGGCATCGTGGCTGCAGGTTGCCTGATCCTCATCATTGTATCCTACGTCTTCATCGTCGTGGCGGTGCTGCAGATCCGCACTGCCCGGGGCCGGCGGCGTGCCTTCTCCACCTGCACCTCCCACCTCACGGTGGCGCTCCTAAACTACGTGCCACCTGTCTGCATCTACCTGCAGCCTCGCTCCGGGGGGGCAGGAGCTGGGGCCCCAGCTGTCTTCTACACAATTGTCACTCCCATGCTCAGCCCTTTCATCTACACTCTGCGGAACAAGGAGGTCAAGCGGGCTCTGCAAAGGCTACTGGGCCGAGGCCTGCAAGAGTCTCCAGCAGGCAGCCCACCCCCCTGACCTTTGCTGGGATTCTTCATTTGCCTGCCAAGAAAACCACTATTCCTGGAGCAAAATGAGGAAGGGAAATCATTCAAGTGGGAATCATGCAACTGAGTTTCAGCTCAGCCCCGAGCTTTTCCCCCTCCTTTGGTCAAGTGACATTTCTCAATGTCTCAGTCACAAACTCTCCATCTATAAAATGAAAGGACTCCGTAGATGATGTCGAAGAGTATCTTCCAGATCTCTCTAGGAGGTATGTGAAATGCTGTTTCTATCTTCATTTGTTTTAACAAAATGATTCTTTTTAATTTTATATACAATAATTTGATTAAATAAAGAATACATACTAAAGAATACTGATAACAAAAATGTAATGAACAAATAATAAATGAATCTTTACCTCTCTCTCTCTCAGTCTCTCTCTCTCTTTCTCCCCTGAACCCTTCAAGAAAGCTTTATAAATTCTAAGATATTGAGACAGATTATATTTTTCCTAAGATGACCACAACTGTACCATCCATCCCAAACCTTCTTCTTGAAAAGAAATGAAAGACACTTTTCCATCAAGAGGTAAGGGGTCTGTTCCCCCAACACACTTCCCCCTGCTCCGCCCCACTGCCTTCTGAATTTGAAAGATGCTAGCTGACTTCTCAGTCTGGATCACTATAGGCAATGCAGCCTCACCCTGGCTGTTGAAGGCACCTACTCTTTTGCAATTACTCACCATGCTCTGAGGCAGGGCAGATAGCCATGGACCATGGAAAGAGATGCATGGGTGAGAGATATGTGTAGATACATGTATTTCCTTGTTCTATCAGCTGAGAGGACCTAGAACCAATAATACCTTAGTAGCAGCAAGTATGTCTTGTGTCCAGAGATTGGTTACTAATGATGTTCTGCAATAAAAGAAACCAGGAAAGGAACTTGAGCAGGAAAGACAAGCCTAGAGCACCTTGTGGTGCCAGGAAGCAGAGAAATGCTAAACTACACACACACACACACACACACACATACACACAGACATGAAGAGGTTTTGAGGCCCTGGGCCCTCTGCAGCTAAGTTCTCAGAGACAACAGTGAGTATGGGCTCACCAGTCATAGGACTGGGCCATCTAGCCTCAGACTGCCCCAGGTAATACCAAGTGAAGGAGAGATGAGCCTTTCTCACCGCACCTGGCACAAACTCCAGACTTGTGACTAAATCAATAATTGTTGTTATTTTAAGATACTAAATGTTGTGATGCTTTGTTACATAGCAAAAAATTAACAGAACACAATGTATGCCTGCTCACTGCTTCTAAAAAATACACACAGACGTGAGTTAATATCCCCAGGTAACCCTCAGGAACCACTGGCTGTACTTCCAAATAATTTACCTATTGTACTTTGTAGTCTGTTCCCTCGTATCTTATAATAATAGAACAAATAATAGAACAAACTAATTCCAAAGTTAGTAGAAGGAAGGGTATAATAAAATTAGAGTAAAAATAAATGAAATAGAAAAAATCTATAAAATTAAGAGTTGGTTTTTTGAAAAGATAAACAAAATTGGCAAACCTGTAGCTAGACTAAGGGGAAAACCAGAGAGAAAACTCAAAGAAATAAAATAAGAAACTTTACAACTGATCACCAGAAATTAAAAAAAAAAATCATGAGACACTATTATGAACAAATATCGTCCCGCAAATTTTGCAACGCAGAATAAATGGATAAATTCCAGGAAACATAAAACTTACCAAGACTAAATCACGAAGAGATAGAAAGTCTGACTAGATCTATTAACAAATCTGCAGGTTAAATAAGTACCTAAAAGCCACCCAACAAAGAAAAGCCCAGGACCAGAAGGTTTCACAGATGAATTCTACCAAACATTTAAAGAATTAATACCAATGTTTCTTAAACACTTGGGTGAGTCCGTGGCCAATGGTGGGAATCAGGTATCTTAGTGTGAGAACAGGCAACTTCTAAACAAGCAAGGAGAGAAAGCAAGTGGTACTAGATTAGATTTGGAGACATCAGGATGGACTCATATTTAAATGAATATAGCCACAGATGACTGCATATGGACATATTATAGATATGTGTAGATACATGTATTTCCTTGTTCTATCAGCTGAGAGGACCCAGAACCAATAATACCTTAGTAGCAGCAAGTACGTCTTGTGTCCAGAGATTGGTTACTAATGATGTTCTGCAATAAAAGAAACCAGGAAAGGAACTTGAGCAGGAAAGACAAGCCTAGAGCACCTTGTGGTGCCAGGAAGCAGAGAAATGCTAAACTACACACACGCGCGCGTGCACACAGGCACACGCACACGCACACACACAGACAGAGAGAGAGATGGTTATGTCAAAGAGACACAAGAGCTGGGACGCTTGGCTAGCTCAGTGGGTTGAGTTTTTGACTCTTGATTTTGGCTCAGGTCATGGTCAGGTTGTGGGATCCAGCTCCTAGTCGATCTCCACAGTTAGTAGGGAGTCGGCTTGGGAGTCTCTCCTCTCTCCCTCTATCATTCCCCACTTCAAATAAATAAATCTTAAAAATAAAAAAATAAAAAGAGACCTACGAGCCAATTGAAAGGTTTCTCAATAGCCAAAACTTGAATAATTTGAGTAACAGAGTAAATAAAGCAGTAATGGCTTATAATTTAAAATATAGACTAAATGTCCATCAGTCCATCACTATATAAACGATTGAATAAATATATAGATAGATAAACAAACAAACAAATAAATAAATGATGAATAAATGAATGAACAATAAACAAACAAACAAACAAACAAACAAACAAATAAATAAATAAAAAGAACTGGTCCAAAGGAAAGGACGGGCTTGCCTTGCTTTTGAAGCACGATAGCTCCACCTACTGGTAAAGGTACCGCACAAGGACTTTTGGACAGACTCCTTAGATCAGCAATTTCTCTTCACTTACAAAATCAGGTAAAGCGGGGAAAAAGTCCAAAATTTCCAGATTGTGAAGAAGAAAGGAACCCCTTTCCTCTGTAAGGAAATGTAAGAGGAAAGAATAAGTATTTCTAAAGTGCTAGGAAACAGGATCTGGCACAGAGTTGGTGCCCAATAAATGTTTGCCGGTGACCGATGGGGCCATCAGATTCTATTTGTCTGATATTTGTGAAATAATCACATCTGTGTAATAAAGTGGATAAGAGCCTGGCTTCTACGGCAAATGGCCGTATTTAAATCGTGTGTCCCTATTCATTTGCATTGATTAACCAAAGCAAATAGATATAAGGAAAAAGAGAGAGAAAGGGGAAATGCCCATTTTGGGGGGGAGAAGACAGCAATTATACTAATCTCCCTTCAGAATCATATTCCACCTTTATTCTAAGATGAAATGCTGTCAAAAGGGCATTTTTTTTTCCCTCAGAGTGAATGTAGACATCCCCAGGTGCGTCACTGAACAAAGTATCTTGACTGATTTCTTGTTTCTTGCTTGGCCTGTTCTTAGGAGAGAACGCTTTGGGGTCCAAGTAGGGCACCAACACATCCTCTAGGTAAGGTGATTATCTGCCACACTTTATAGAAGTCCCACTCTAACTGGAATTAGATCAGCTGCTTTCACTGAAAGAAACAGAAACTATTCTACGAATTTTAAGTAAAGAGGCTTACAGGGATTTAAGTGCTTACCAATCACCAGCTTAGGAAATGGATTCTAGCTTAGGAAATGGATTTTAGAGTTGGACTCCACCTCTGCATATCCTACCCACTGGGGAGGTTAGAATGAAGGTGGGAAGAGATCGCCCACAGTAACCACAAGGGAATTCAACATTCTTGAGCACACTTTCTGATTCTTGAAAATCAGAGCAAGGCTGGCTCCTCACTTTCCCATATTAAAAGCAGAACACTTTTATTGCCCTCACCATTCTATTTGATTTAAAGAGACAAGATTTGACAATCCTGGAATGTTTAAAGACTTTTCTCTAGACAGATAATTCTGATCAGTGCAAAATTATGTCTTATCTATTACCTATTTTAAACCAGTATTTATTTAGTTTATGAACTCCTAAGAATATCATAAAATATTTTCTCATTTTCAAGGAGAAAGAAAAAACACATAATTGGCTACAAATAAAAATCACCAATACACAGTCTGACATGACTTTATTTCCCAATTCCAACCAAGTTTGGACAACCATCAGTAGAACTTTTAAATATGTTCTTTTGATTTTATCGTATCTCTGCTAAGCCAATAGTAGTCACAATTCATTTCATGCTCCAGAATGTACAAAATTTTTCAGTAGAATGGCATCTAAAAAGGGACAGACTCTTAACAGTTCCTGGTTCTAAAGGACTTTAAGTTCAACATTTATTCAGGGGATGGGGTAGAGTGAACAGAGAAAGATGGATACTCTGAGCTTATATGTAAATGAGAACAGAATTTTTACTCTGCTTGATAATGAGCAAAATTTAAATGATTTTTCTAATCTTTATTATCTTCGTGGAAACTATATACAATCCATTCTCTTGAAAGCCCTGTGAAACCCATTCTTCAGATGAGGAAACTGACACTCAGAGAATGTAAGTCACATATTTAAGTTCATGCAACTAGTTGTGTCATAACTAGTATGTGATTCAATACCTAGTATTTATTGAAAATAGGGTTTATTTTGTTATTTGTGCTGATAATATATAGATACTTAATAATTTCATTGCATTCTCAATATACCCTAGGTCTTGAGTTACTTGCCAAGTTTAAAAGATTTTCCCAAAGTTTGACTATAGTAGCAAATTTTCTTCTTACTGTACTCAAGAAATAACTCTTTTTTTTTTTTGTAATCAAAGAAGTATGGCTGCTATTTTATAACAAAACTCAAACAACTTACCCCCTATAGCCTCAAAGGACTAATTACACTGTTTATTTTTAATAAAGTTGGGTCAAAGCTGTTCCCTTTTGGGATTCCAAAACAAGTTCAAAGCAAATAAAAGTAACTGTTAATTGATTAGGTGTGGAAAGAATTAATCATGCCAAGTTATAGGAACTTTTCCTTCAACACTACAGAGGGTTTTTGCCTAGTATCACCCAGGTGAAACAGACAGACTTCCGTGTGCCCCACTGACCATGAACAAGAACACTGTGGGTCCTCTGCCTTCACCTTCTTCAAAGTGGCCAGGGCAAGAAGCCTAAGAAGTACCCTATTGGAACAGGTACAAGCCGATTTATACGAGCCTCCTATCTCAGGCAACTTTTTGTATTCAAAATCTATTCTCACTCTGACTTAGAAAGGAACTTGTTAGAATCAAGTCTTGGGTATACAAATCCCAGGTCTTACAGTTTTGTAGTACAGAACATATGGTATATTTCATTGCACACAGTAATACAATTTCTGTTTATTAGAAAGAGAGGAACGAGCCCCCCAGTCCTACCTTTGAGTTCTGCACACACAGACCAATACTGGGGCGGATAAAGTATAGTACTGCGCTATGGGAAGCTCTGATGTTTATGTTTTGAATACCCAGATAATGAGACTAACAACTTCCTCTCTTTTTTTAAGATTTTATTTATTTATTTGACACAGAGAGAGAGAGAGAGAGAGAGAGAGAGAGAGAGAGAGAGAGTACAAGCAGGGAGAGTGGCAGGGAGAGGGAGAAGCAGCCTCCCACAGAACAGGGATCCCGATATGGGGCTCGATCCCAGGACCCTGGGACCATATCGTGAGCTGAAGGCAGACGCTTAACCGACTGAGCCACCCAGGTGCCCCACAACTTCCTCTTTTATTAGGGCCTCAGAAACCACACCTCCAGCTTTTGGAAAACTTTGTCCTGTTTGCATGTGAAGATCCAGTTTTGCATGTAGAGAAGTAACCGGGAACCTACCATATTTGGAAGAACACCAGGCAAAGTACCATGTCCTAGAGAGCACAACTTCAGGGAACACTAGCGTTCTACAGTTACTGCGTTAGTCATTCTAACCTCAGGCCTTTAAGAACTGAATTATTGGGGCGCCTGGGTGGCTCAGTTGGTTAAGCGACTGCCTTCGGCTCGGGTCATGATCCTGGAGTCCTGGGTTCAAACCCTGCGTCAGGCTCTCTGCTCGGTGGGAAGCCTGCTACTCCCTCTCTCATTCTCCCTACTTGTGTTCCCTCTCTGGCTATGTTTCTCTCTGTCATATAAATAAGTTTTTAAAAAAATCTTAGAAAAAAAACCTGAATTATTTCTCTTAAGAAGTAAATAACTCCAAATAGTCATGTTTCTTTTTAAATTAACACATTAATAATTATTTGACAATGACCAAAAGGAGGAACACCTTGTAATAGGTATATAAAGGCACTACTGGCAGAGATGGGAAGAACCCACAGACAAAAATTAAACTTCCTCCGTCTCAAGGGCCAGTTTAGGCTCCAAGGAGCTTTTAAGTCCAGCAGGTCTGAATAATTCTTCCTCCAACAAATACTATGCTCTGGTCTTGCTGTCTTTAACAAGGAGTATACTTACATAATAATTATAAGTGTATTTTGAACAGTAATTTGATAAATAAAAATGCACAATCTTTATAGTCTCATTTTCCTATCGGAAAACTCAATAGTTTTGGTGTTTGGGGTCATTTTAAACCTGACAGACTCATGCCCTTTCTTGAACTGCCACAATTCCTCCTTAAATGCTCAGTGAAATGTTATGAACTTTATAAAGTATTCCATGCGGCCCCCAAACAAAATGTATTCCTTTCTCTGCCCCCACATGACCTTCATTTTACTTTTAATGCAGCCTTAAATGAATTCTAATGGAATTTATAAATTTGCAATCAAGATACCTAACCCTCGCTACACTATGGCTCCTTAACAATTATGCCTCTTTGTAGCTCCAGTACCTGGAAGGATGCCTAGCACAAGGTGTTCGCGATTGTGTCTAATCTCCTATGTCTGGTGGTACTTAGGGAGCCCAGGCCTGGAAGGGTACCCTGTGCATATTCATGGGCACAGTGAGGCATGAGCCAGCCGTCTGGAATATTGTGAGAATCAGAAGCTTGGATTTATTGCTTCTCTGGATCACCTGTCAAGTTCACTCTACCACCCATTAGGAAGCTGGTGATGGTTCGAGCTTAGAAAACTAGGCCTCCCGTTTCTAGGCCCTTCTATTTCTGACCTACAACTTAACCTCCTCTTATCCCTCAGTCCTTTTCCCTAATCACACTCAAACAGTCCAACTCTCTTCTTTCTCTCTAAATCCAGTAGTTCTCAAACTTTAAAGTAAATAAGAATAACCCAGAGAATTGTTAAAAATCTGTATTTCTGGGCCTAAACCCCAGAGTATGATTGCATTTTTACAAGTAGAGTCTAGAAATCAGCATTTCTAATTGACAAACTAGAGGATTCTGGTGCAGGTTTTCCATGCTCTTAGGAAAAAATTCAATAAACCTAGATTCACCCTTAATTAATAAGGTATAAAATGTATTCAAACCTCAAGATGCCAGGAGTATACCTAAGGAGGAGGAAAAGAGAAACAAGCTAAGCAAATGTGCAGTCAGTAGAATGAGGATTTGGCTAAGGGAAACGAGAGAGGAGTTCTTGATGGAACATAAGTAGCTGGAGGACTAAACAGACACATGGACATACATCCTGGAAACTGTAAATTTGCAAGACCAAATGGTCCACGTGGATAAAAGGATTGGGAAAGGGTCTCAAGGGTGCCTGCGTGGCTCAGTTGGTTAAGCATCCGACTCTTGATTTTGGCTCAGGTCATGATCTTGGGGTCATGAGATTGAGCCCCAAATCGGGCTTTGTGCTGAGCCTGGATCCTACTTAAGATTCTCTCTCTCCCTCTGCCCCTACCACCACCCCAACTCCCATGTTCTTTCTCTCTAAAAAAAGAAAGAAAGAAAAAAGAGAAAGGGTCTCCTAGCAAAGGTTTAAGGTAAGTCCTGGCAAGAGGGTCTTATCTTTCAGAAGGGAGATGGGAGAGTTTTGATGATTCCCATCAGATTTAGGATAGTAAGCCATATGTGTAAAGCCATGAAGGAGTACTTACCGGGAGTGATAAAGTAAGTAAGTAGCTGTGTGTGATTCTAGATCTATAAGCAACCCAAACAGAATGCTTCACTTTTTACATGATGTAGATCCCCCACATCCTGTGACAGAGCTTCAAAGACAGGGACAAGTTCTGTGACGTCCTCAAGTAAGAGAGTCAATCCTCTGCATGGAGGGAGTGCTGATTGGAGGCAGAACACCGACCTTTCATTGCTCTGTAGGAGGAGCTGAAAGCCTCTGAGATAAGGCTCAGTCTAGCACACATTCTGAGGGATAGTTTTATCTTTTCAGGATCAAAGCTTTAAACTACAATAACTAGGGGCTCCTGGGTGGCTCAGTTGGTTAAGCAACTGCCTTTGGCTCAGGTCATGATCCTGGAGACCCGGGATCAAGCCCCATATCGGGCTCCCTGCTCGGCGGGAGGCCTCCTTCTCCCTCTCTCACTCCCTCTGCTTGTGTTCCCTCTCTGGCTGTGTTTCTCTCTGTCAAATAAACAAAATCTTAAAAAAAAAAAAAACTACAATAACTACTCTCTATATGCAGAATTCCTATCATTAGCCCACAAACGAAGCAAGGTAACAACTGGAAGTTGGCACTGGATCAAAGTTACAGGCACGAAGTCTCTCTCTGCTAAGATATTATGGCTGAGCAGTCACAATTGCGGTCTCCAAAGTCAGACTTTCTAAAATTCCAATCCCTAACTCTTCTAGGCACTAGATATGGGTCCTTAATTTCTAACCGGTTCCCATGCCTGTAGAATGGAAGTAATTCTAGCATGTGTAGTTGCTGAGAGATTTAACAATAAAATGAATGAAAAGTTCATTTCCTGACACATCGTAGCTACTCAGTAAATGCTAGCTGTCATTATTATAAAGCATTATTATATTGTGGGCATTCCAAATCAATGTCCTTTTTCTCTTTGGCAGGTTCAAGGTTCAAGTAAAAATAACCATGGTCTGACATCAGGGTTGGATCATCTTAAATGTTCATCTTAGGACACCTGGGTGGCTCAGTCCTTAAGCGTCTCTGCCTTTGGCTCAGGTCATGATCCCAGGGTCCTGGGATTGAGACCCACATCAGGCAGCCTGTTTCCCCCTCTCCCTTTCCCCCTACTTGTGTTCCCTCTCTCACTGTCTCTATCAAGTAAATAAATAAAATCTTTTAAAAAATGTTCATCTTAGCTCTGCTTCTGAGGTTTTTTAAACCTGCTCTCCCGCAGTTTGCTCAGTAGAAGAGTGGACAATACTAGCTCTCTTACTGTGTAGATTAAGTCATGGTACAGATGGAGTGGAAAATGGTGCATATGTGTGTCCCCATAGCTCTAATGCCCTCCTTTGATTCTCACCTTGCCGAGCAGTATTTTTTAAGATAATTTATTTTATTTTATTTTTGCCATAATTTTAGTGCAAAGTGCATAGAACAGGAAATCACTTCCAATAACAATTTAACAATTTTTAACTATGACTTTATGCAAGAGTTTTAAGACATTAATAGGCCAATGAACAACATTATTTGGAGGTTCAAAGTAACCAAAAACAATAAGATTTTATTTATTTATTTGAGAGAGAGAGAGCATGAGCAAAGGAAGGAGCAGAGGGAAAAGCAGTCTCCCTGGTAAGTCCAGAACAAGGCCTCTATCCCAAGACCCTGAGATCATGACCTGAGCCAAAGTCAGACACTTAACCAACTGAGCCACCCAGGTGCCCCCCAAGTAACAAAATTTAAACATGTGTACATCGGGGTTATATTTTGATTAAGTTGAATAATAAGATAGCCAGCCAACTGGAATTACTCAGAAACTTGTAAGTAGTCAGAGGGCTAATCGTCAGTGGAAAACTGTATAACAGACTTTAGTGTATGTGCTTTATAACAGTAGATAAAAGCTAATATTAAACATTTGAGAGCTAGGCTTTATAAGCTTTTTTAAAAAAGATTTTATTTATTTATTTAACAGAGAGAAATGCAGAGAGAGAGGGAACATAAGCAGGGGGAGTGAGAGAGGGAGAAGCAGGCTTCCCGCCGAGCAGGGAGCCCAACGTGGGGCTCGATCCCGGGTCTCCAGGATCATGACCTGAGCCGAAGGCAGTCGCCCAACCAACTGAGCCACCCAGGCACCCTGATAAGCTATTTTTAAACATAATATTTACCTGATACTTTGGTAAAAAAAACACAGTTAACATATTTCCCTTATCTGAAATGATTATGATGTTCTGAAAAAGTGCTCTAGCATCCTTCTCTGGATTTTATTGAGGTATTTCTTTGATTTTGGAGACATAGACTCTAGGCTAACAGATTTAGCTAGCTAGCTACTTAATCCCAGAATTTATTCCTTATTGACATAATCAAAACTTAGCCTGTGTGTCTCTTTCTTTCAGCCGTGGAACCAAGATCTGGTAATTTTTCTTAGACTTCTTCAGACAGAACTGAGAAAATATTTGTATTTTCCATCTTTAATCCTGGAAGTTTGAAGTAATGATTAAACTTTGCCAGAGTTCTGAATACTTCGTTCCTCATCAATTAAATAAAGTAGCTTGATGGTAATTTCTTTCTGTCTTAGAATGCATTTCAGGCAATGAAATTGACAGGCACTAGCTATGAAATTCCTAGTATTCGGTGCTGGATGTGAGAAAAGGATCCTAGAACCGAGATGTCTACTGAAACCCAACCCTTCAAAACTTATGGGTAAATTTCACAAGATGCCAAAAGTTCCAAGGACAAGAGGAACATATCTCCAAGTGAAGGCAATAGTTGAAGAGACAAGTTGATACAGCCTATCTCTTTTGGTAAGATCCCCTCTTGCCCCTCATCTTGTGCTATTAACATGTTGGGACAGCTGAGGATGAGGGGAGGCTAGTCAAGTTTACACCAGGAAGAGGGATTTCCTATAACCCACAGAAGGAAGTCTTGGTAAAAACAACAACGACAGGGGCATCTGGGTGGCTCAGTTGGTTAAGCGATTGCCTTCGGCTCAGGTCATGATCCTGGAGACCTGGGATCGAGTCCCGCATCGGGCTCCCTGCTCGGCAGGAAGCCTGCTTCTCCTCTTTCACTCCCCCCGCTTGTGTTCCCTCTCTGACTGTGTTTCTCTCTGTCAAATAAATAAACTCTTTAAAACAACAACAACAACAACAGCAACAAATAACTAAACAGGACTGGGGCTTTGCACAGTTTCAGCCCCTGTGACTCTGTGGCTGATTAAGGAAAATAAAATCTCTAAAGATACTGAAAGCCCTGGTTTTTATTGTTATTTTATATCAAGCCAGGACACAGGAGGACCACAAACACTGAGAGTTGTCAGTCATCTTTTCTTTATCTATAAGATGAAGGGGACACCTGGGTGGCTCAGTCGGTTAAGCGACTGCCTTCAGCTCAGGTCATGATCCCAGGGTCCTGGATCAAGTCCCACATCAGACTCCTTGCTTGGAGGGAAGCCTGTTCTGACTGCCACTCACCCTGCTTGTGCTCTCTGACAAATCAATAAAATCTTAAAAAAAAAAACAAAAAGGATGAAACAGTTATATCTAACTTCAAGAGCCACCGTGAGGGGAGATATTGCATCCAAATTTCCTAATGCACAATTAGTGTTCAATATCATCCATGTTATTAGTGATATACAGCTTGTTATCATAATTTGCTTCTCTTTCTGTAAGTCACCTCTAAGCCGAAAGATCAATATATTCTCAGAATATAAGGAAGTGCTAGGTGCTCATTATTTTATCGATTGATTAAAACATGATTTGTGACTATAGACCCAGTCACGAATTTTTTGTTTCTCCTCCAGGTCGCTGGAGATGAGTCCTGAAAACTGGACTCGGGTGACGGGGTTTGTCCTTCTGGGTTTCCCGAGAAGCCACATCCTGCAGTCCCTGTTGTTCCTGGGATTGATGGTGACCTACGTCGTAACGGCCGCTGGCAACCTGCTCATTATTGGGCTCAGCTGCACCAGCCCACACCTACACACACAGATGTACTTCTTCCTGAGGAACCTGTCCTTCCTGGAGCTGTTGCTCGTGTCCGTTGTGGTTCCCAAGATGCTTGTCATCATTCTCACAGGGGATCACTCCATCTCATTTTCAAGCTGCATCCTCCAGTCCTACCTCTACTTCCTCCTAGGCACCACCGACTTCTTCCTCTTAGCTGCAATGTCTCTGGATCGTTACTTGGCAATCTGCCGACCGCTCCACTACGAGAATCTGATGAGTGGTCGCATCTGTTCCCAACTTGTCCTGGCCTCCTGGCTAGCTGGATTCCTCTGGGTCCTTTGTCCCACCATCCTCATGGCCAACCTACCTTTCTGTGGCCCTAATGGTATCGACCACTTCTTCTGTGACAGCTGGCCTTTGCTGAGGCTCTCTTGCGGAGACACCCGCCACCTGGAGCTGGTGGCTTTCGTGCTCTCCACGTCTGTGTTACTGGGCTCTCTGGCACTGACCTTGGTTTCCTATGCCTACATTCTTGCCACTGTTTCCAGGGCCCCCACAGCTGCAGAGCGAAAGAAGGCATTCTCCACTTGTGCCTCACATCTTACCGTGGTCATCATCGTCTACGGCAGCTCCATTTTTCTCTACATCCGTATGTCAGATGCTCAGTCCACGCTGCTCAACAAAGGGGCCTCAGCCCTGAGTTGTATCATCACTCCCCTCCTGAACCCATTCATCTTCAGTCTTCGCAATGAGAAGGTGAAGCAGGCACTGAGGGATGCCCTGAGGTGGCACAGAACCATGACTGCAAGATACCACGAGGGTTACAAGTAAAAGGAAGTATCAGATGGGATTAAAAATGGACGCAATTTTTAAAAATATATTTAAAATTCAAATCACTTGAGCAACACCCTGCACTTTTCTCAGACAATTAAAAAATAGTCTCCATATGGGGCACCTCGGTGGCTCTGTCAGTTATGCATCTAACTCTTGGTTTCTGTTTAGGTCATGATCTTGGGGTGAAAGGATCGAGTCCCATGCTCTGCATGGAGTCTGCTCTGGATCCTCTCTCCCTCCTCTGCCCCTCCTGCACATGTGTACTCTCTGTCTTTTTCTCTCTAAAATAAATAAAATCTTAAAAAGAAAAAGTCTCCATAAATATACAAAACAGGGAATGAGCCTTCATTTCCCTCCCTCCTATCTTCCTGAAGCCTCCCCGCTACCCCTCCCTCTCAGAGAAGGCTGATTCAATGGGTCAAATTTCAGAATTCTGTTTAGGACACATGTCCTTTGGGGCAGGTAAGCATGTGGCCTTCATGCAGGGAGACTGCTCCTCTTCTTCCTTACATGTGTGTTCAGGCACACTTATTCCTGCTTCAGGATCTTATGTGATGAAGCCAATGGGGGGATGCTGAAACATGGGGATTCAGATCAGGAGCTTAGAGGTGGGTAAGAGACCTTCTTCAGCCTTCCACCTACACTGAGTATTACAAACAAGATTAACCAGAACCTGGATACAGAAAATTACATTTTGGCTGTGGTAATAAATGGTTCTTTCACTCCTGTAGGAATCACATAAAGGTAGAATGTTGTGACCAATAAAACATTTGGATATCCCAGATTCCCAACCCTAAATACAAGGACAATCATTCCATGATTCCTTTAAGAAATATTATTAAATGCCTCGTATGTTTAAGGCACTGAGCTAGGCAGGTATGGGACAAGGGTGACATCTTGGGACAACAGAGAAGTGCAGGGCACAAATTTTAAAGAGAGACATACCCTAGTGGTCATGTAAGTTCAGGGTCAGGCCATGCACAAACCTGGGAGTGAATTCCTCCTCAATTCTGCCTCAGCCTCAATCTAAGGCTGCCTTGCTGCAGCTCTGGAATCTAGGCTCTGGAGCTAGACCTTCAGTATATGGTAGTAAACTAAGCAGACATCGCTGTCACTTTCACAAAATTCATAGTATGTTTGGCAAAAACAAAAAACAAAAAAACAGACAAAGAAACAAGAAAACCTAAATACACACCTTGGTACGTAGTTACAATTTGTGATCAATGCTTCTGAGAAAAGAGTTGAGTTTTGTTAAAGAGGCTAATAAGGAAAAATAATTGGGATGAAATTTGGAACACCCCTCAAGGAGATGAGCTAGAAACTGGGCCCTCAGGCTGAGCCCCAGTTATCCAAGCAGTTGGGATGGAGCTTTCCAGGGAGAGCTAGCAGTGTTGGCCAGGAACTGGAGCGAGATGACAGGGACTAAGATGAACAAATGTACAAGAGGACTGGACGCGGAGAGGTGGGCTGAGGTCAGTTCAGACAGAACCTTATCTATAAGGTTGATATGGATCTTTCTTCCTTTGTAAAGGCAATGTAAAGCCCTTGAAGGGTTTTAAGCAGGGATGTAATCAAATCGTATTTTTTAAAAATGAATCAGCGGTTGTGGGGACAACTGGTTAGAAGGAGACAAGTGGGTTCTAGAGGATCAAGTAGAAAGCTACTGCATGGCCTGGATGCGCTGGCTATGACTTTACAATTGGCAGTGGAGGCTGAGGAAAATGGACAATATTAGGTTAGAAGCAGACTTGGAAAGATGAACACTCTTCCCGCCCACAGAGATCTCACAGTCAATGAAAGGGACTAAGTTGGAAAGAGGGGAAGAGCAAAATCCTAAGGGAAACCGAGGTATTTTCTGGAGAGAATGACCACCTACTTAAGAGGATTATGTGCATTTTTATGCACAGAAGTAAGTGTACTAGAACTGCCTAAAGTTTAGCTCTTTTCCCTACCATCTAGCAAGATGATGCTTATAAGGAAAATCATTTTGGTTACTGGAAAATAAAGAAGCTGCATTTTAATTGCACTTATATGTCCTCTTTAGTGTATTTGCACATACGACTTAAATCACAATCTGACCCTGCTACAAGTCCAAAGTATAGTGGCAGGAGAATTAAACTCTTGCTACTAAACCAAACTGTATGGAAAAACAACTCTGACTTGAGTCTTCTGATTCCAAAATTATCTTTCCATTAAAAGATACTCTTTTTAAATAGCTTATGTGTTTTCTCTATTCTGTCCTATCTCCTCTTCCAGCCTTCCAACTGCTTATTTTCTAGACCTGTGCCTTTCCTCCAGACCTGTGCCTTTCCTCCTTCAAGCCTGACCCATGCTCTAGGCCCTGTGGATTCCTTTTCAGCTGGCTATCACTGTGGAAAGGAACTTCACTTTTACTGATTTACTTACTAAGATATAAGTGATGAGTGATGACTTAATGCTAAGATCACAAAGATGTTTGTTAAATATCATCCTCTTCCCATCCCATATGCATGGAAGTTATCACCAATTGATTAAATAACACTCAATATAAATAAACAAAGCATTGCTTTGTTTTATTTTAAAATTGATTCTCAAGTATGGAAGTGAAGATAAAAAGATTCAGGTACTATGATAAAGACAAGAAATCAAATGGTAAGGTGATGGACATTGGGGAGGGTATGTGCTATGGTGAATGCTGTGATTTGTGTAAGACTGATGAATCACAGACCCATACCCCTGAAATAAATAATACATTATATGTTAATTAAATTTTTTTTAATTTAAAAAAGAAGAGGCCAAATGGCTAACTTAAGACTGATGAATCACAGACCCATACCCCTGAAATAAATAATACATTATATGTTAATTAAATTTTTTTTAATTTAAAAAAAAAGAAGAGGCCAAATGGCTAACTTAGTAGTAGGAGATGCAGGAATATGGATCAGAGAGTTAAGATGTGAGGGGGCACCAGAAAGTCAATGTAAGAAAAGACCATGAGTGTTTCTCCATTCTTTTTTAAATTGCAGGAGAGCTTCTAGGGGTACTTATGTATTATCTTGTACAACTTCTTATTTAGGGACTGGAGGATAATCTACCTTTTCCTCCTTATAACCCAATTCTGCATTTTTCATTGAATTCAGTTGTCAACAAATGATCTTTTACTCTGTGTTCCCACATTCCAAAATCCAGTCTATTTCACTCTCCCAACTACAATAGGCCAAGACCAGGTTAGAATATTCTATCTCTACCCATGATTTCAATTTAACTGGCACAAACTCACAAAGACATAGTCACCCTTAGTAGCTATAAAGAGTTTTAGATATTATCCAAAACTTGGGTTCCAAAGTTAAACAGACCTGGGTTAGATTCCAGAAACAAGCACTAAGACTCAAATAAATTATCCAATGTCTCTCAGGTGCCACAGATTCATCTTTAAAATGAAGATGACATCTACCTCATAAGACTGTTGAGAGAATTAAAATAAATAGTAACTATTATTTAAATCATGATGGTGATGAATACCTTAAGAAAGTAAGAGGCAGTAGTTATTTTCCCAAGACAATTTCCTTTCTCTTCATGGACGTTAAATTCAGTCTTCCCAAATCAGAATCCCACATTTACGTTAACCTCCAGA
Source organism: Spilogale gracilis (assembly GCA_004023965.1). Lineage (NCBI taxonomy): Eukaryota > Metazoa > Chordata > Mammalia > Carnivora > Mephitidae > Spilogale > Spilogale gracilis. The sequence goes on along the minus strand of PITA01012097.1, from coordinate 35,687 downwards.
TCCCTCCTGTCTCCAAGAAGTTTATAATTGTTTTGAGCTCATCTGATATATTTTGTGTCTAAGAGGAGGAAATATCAGAAGAGAAACGTCAGATGTGCCGCCTCCATGAAGCTAGAACTTTCTCAGCATTCTCAACTTTCTCACTTGCCATCATACAGGCAAGTGTCACTGAGCCAAACACCATTTCTGCAGAGCACCTAAGACTTCTTCTCTAGGAGGCATGTGGGAGGAGTTCTAGGATATTCATTCCATTTTCAAAAGTTCATGTCCCCAGAACTTGACTGAGGTTAAGAAGAGTAGAGAAGCAAGTAGTAGAGCAAGTAATCAAGTAGACATGTAGTTTTAGCTACTCTGTAGGTCTTCTCGAGCACGTTCCTACACTGAAGCAGCTCAGAGATTCTCAGGCTCTGGCTCTGCTAATCTGGGGGGGTCAGTGCTCCAGGGGACCCAGAAGGTCCTTTTGCCTCCTCCACAGCTTTTTCATGGCCATGATCACTTCCTTATTCCTCAGGGTATAGATGGCAGGATTTAGCATGGGAGTGACCACTGTGTACAGCACAGAGACCACCTTGTCCATAGGGAATGTCCGAAATGGCCTTGCATAGATGTAGACACAAGGCACAAAGATTAAGGTCACTACAGCAATATGGGAGGCGCAGGTGGATAGGGCTTTGCTGCGGCCTTCCCGTGAATGGCCTCGGAGCATGAATAACAGTGCCGTGTAGGATCCCAGGAGCACCAGAAAACACATCAAAGTCACCAGGCCATTATTAGACACCATCAGAAGCTCTAAGACAAAGGTATCTGTGCAGGCCAATTTGATCAGCTGAGGCACATCACAGTAAAAGTTGTCCAACTTGTCAGGCCCACAGAATGGCAGCTGGATAGTCAGTCCAACCTGGACCATGGAGTGAATGAAGCCCCCCACCCAGGAAGCTACCATGAGGAGCCCACAGACAGTCCTGTTCATAATAAGCGTGTAGCGCAAGGGCTGGGAGATGGCAACATAGCGGTCATACGCCATCACGGTCAGCAGGAAGATCTTGATGCCACCGACGAAGTGGAAGAAGAAGAGCTGAGTCAGGCAGCTGCCAAAGGAAATGATGGAGTTGCCTGAGAGCAAGTCGGCCAGCATCCTAGGTGCCGTGATGGTAGAGTAGCAAAAGTCAAAGAAAGAAAGATTGCCTAAGAGAAAGTACATGGTTGTGTGGAGGCGTGAGTCAGAGGTCACTATGGCCACAATAAGGAGATTTCCTGTTACAGTCAAAAGATACACAACAGAGAAGACAATAAAGAAGAGAAGCCGGAGCTCCCATACCGGAGAGAGCCCCAGGAGGACAAAGCCTGCCACCTGGGAATGATTTGCTGGATTCATCTGCTTGCTATGACCTGGTAAGTGAACCTGCTGAGAAAAATGGACGTATTCATCATGGTATCCACAAGCTTCTCTGCAATAACTTCCTCCACCATCTCTGGGGAATTCTCCCCTGTCTCATTTACTATCCAATGAATGTTGTAAGCAGTGCTCTAGGAAATCAAGCATTTGGACATCATGTACTGGTACAGTCAAACTCCAGGAGCCTAAAACTCAGGGTAGCACTGATATTGTTTATAGTTGATGCAAGTCAAAATAATCAGCCCTCACAACTTAAGACGCGATATGCAGAGAAGTGAATTCTCACTTCTCCAAGTAGCTAGCCGTATAAACAGGAGCAATCTTCCAAAATTCTCTTGAGTCTCACTTCCCTCTCCACAGTGTACATTAGCCAAAATGCCTGCAAGGGCTCCCATAGTCTAAGATTTTATAGCTATAAGTGGCCTTTATTTAGAAAATCCAAAAAATTCCCACCGATCAAATATTTAGACATACAAGGGTTATAAACCTTTTCTAAAGTTAGATAGAAAAACACATGGAAGAAGGAGCTTCCTATCCAGCAGCTCTAAGAAACCCAGAGAAAACTATAGTCCCCAGAGAAATAGAGGGAAGGGCAACCAGAATGTTGAACCACCTCTGAAAGGTTTGTGTGTCACTTATTCATTAGGGGAACATCATCCAAAGAATTATTTCTGTTTCATATGAGAAACAGCAAGGCCATAAATATTAACCGAAGATAAAAAAAAATCACTATCTAAAAAAAATAATAATCACTATCTAAATACAAAACTGCCTCAATATCTGAAAACCTTAAAAATAAAAAGGGTGTTTTTAAATATTTAAGTATTTTTAAAAGGTACTGAAAAAGCTGGCTATTTATAAGAATTCTAGAATGAATCTCTTACTCTTTAAGAGAAATGTGAAGTATCATTGCACACTTAATTTTTAGTATGACTTTTCAACTATATTTTCCTTCCTTTGTTCTTTCTTCATTCAATATGTATTTATTAAGCATCTTTTCTTTACTAAGCACTACATTAAACACTAAGGATTTTTAAAACATAAGACACAAGTGATCTAACATGTCACACTCTGCATGGGACCTTCACCTTCTGACACCTGCCCACTCCTCCCTCCAGTTTTGTCGTTTTATACAAAGAGCCCTCACATATACCCTATGATCTAGCATACCAAGCTACTTGAAGTTCCTTGAATTTGCTTTGCTTGCCCCATGCTTCCCTGATTCTTTTTATCTCTACATACTCATTATATCTTAATTTTAATGAAATGTTTCAAATACACAAAGTTTGGATTTCTGGTTTCAGCTTATACCTGTGAAGAACTTGGAAGTCAGTGCTCTTATCCTTAAAGCAAGAAAACACTAAATGAAATGAAAGGCAATGAATTTTCATGGAGCCACCAGAGACCGGACGTCACAGTACAAAACACTCCTCCAAGACCCAGAGAGAGGAGGGAGGCAAGAGAGAATCATAGCAGAGATCTGCTTAGCTAGCGCAGAGCCACTGGAGTCAAACACTGGTAGGAACACTTAAATAGCAATGTTGACAAATTCCTGGAGGCTGAGTGTGGACGAGCATGACAGTGGGAAATCCTGGGAGCTGCAGTCTTGGGGAAACCCCACACTTTCATGGGCTCCATCTCATAGTGAAGAGTGGAGAAAGATACTCTCCTGGCACTGTCAGGGAGAGAGGAGGGGTAACAAGAGTGAGGGGCTCCCGGGAGTCTCAGTCAGTTAAGCATCTGCCCTTCACTCAGGTCTGGATCTCAGGATTCTGGGATCGAGTCCTGCACTAGGCTCCCTGCTCAGCAGGGAGTCCACTTCTCCCTCTCCCTCTGGCCACAGCTCATGTGCACTCTCTCTCTCAAATAAATAAATAAATATTTTTTTTAAAAAGAGAAAGAGAGCAAAATTGGTCTAGATAATTCTCCATTAAAAACAAAACAAAACAAAACAAAAACTATTGTCTAGGATAAAAGGTTTTGCTACAGTCATCCCCCACCTGGGAAAAGTCATCCCCCCCCCCCATTTCAGCACCCTACTGCCTTGTTGTGTTACCTAAGGGGGTGAATGTAGGGAGGAGGGTCCACTAAAGACTGATGTTTAATCACAAGATTATAGAAGGCCTCCCTTCCTCAGGGACGTTAGCCCCACACCCACACAGCTCCAGTGTGAAGATCCGACTACCTCTAAGAACAAGAACTTAAGAATGTCTACAGGCAATGCAGGAGACAACAGACAACTTGAAACCCGTGACTCTAACAATGAGAACAAATACTAGCCAGATTCACGTAAATGCTCACACTGAAGTTTCTTTGCCTCAGTTCCTATTACCTGACTCTTCCTATTATTCCACGTTCGGCTTTCAACAAAAAAATCCCAAGGCATGTTAAAAGGCAAGCAAAAACACGGTCTGAAGAGGCAAAGTAAGCAACAGAACTAGACTCATCTACCACACAAATATTAGAATTATCAAGCAAGGAAGTTGAAACTATGATTAATAGTTTATGGGCTCCATTAGAGAGAGTGAGCAACCTGCAAGAACATATTTGTTATGTAAGGAGAGTGATGGAAATTTTGTTAAAGTATAAAAATGAAATACCAGAAGTCCAAAACACCAATAAATAAAGAATGCCTATGATGGGCTCATCCGTAGGCTGGATGCAGCCAAGGAAAGAATAAGTGACCTTAAAGATAGGTCAGTAGAAACTTCCCAACCAGAAATGCAAAGGTTAAAAATGGCAGAGAGACAGACAAGAGAGTCCAAGAACTTTGGGATAGTTTTAAAAGGTGCAACATACACGTAATTAGAATACCAGAAGAAACAACAGAATGGAGCAAAATAAGTACCCAAAATAAAGATGGCTGAGAATATTCTGAAAATCATGATATGCATGAAGTCATAGATCCAGGGAGAGCATAGCACACCAAGCTGAATAGCAAAAATTTAAAAAAAAGAAGAAGAAGAAGAAGAAGAAGAAGAAGAAGAAGAAGAAGAAGAAGAAGAAGAAGAAGAAGAAAAAACTATGCCTAGGTATGAGTAGGAAAGATGTCAAGATTCGGAGCAGAAAGCCAAGAAAGAATTCTTGAGACGTCTTTGGTGCAAAAAGATGTTTTTATTAAATCACAGGGACAGGACCTGTGGACAGAAAGAGCTGTACTGGGGCATGAAGAGTGGCTTATTATATACTTTTAAGTTGGGGGGGTGTTAGGGATCGCTTAAATCTCTAAGGAATTTTGGAATCAAGGTTTCCAGGACCTTGAGGGGCTAGCTATTGTTGGGAAAAGGTCATTTATTACTGTCTACTAAAACCTTAGTCATGAGACCCTTCAGGTTAGTATCCGCAGGTCGTACGCTTGGGGGACAATTGCCAACATGTATCTTGGGAGGGTTAGAGATAAAGGAAGTTTCCAAAGGAATTTTTATATGTTACAGTAGACTCACAGGATCCTGGGGGTCAGGCTAAGATTGCTTTTTGCCCTTGGCAAAGTATTAACATGGAGGCAGCTGAGTCCCTGGAGGAATGTCACTCTGCCCGTTTCAAGGACTTGTCAGTGGGCTCTTCCGTAGTAAGGAAATTTAATTTTTCTTTTGCCTTTGTTTCCCACATCAAGTATATCATAGTCAACAACAGACAACCAAAGTCAAGGAGAAAATTCTTGATAGAAGTCAGAGGGAAAATTTTCTCAACAAAAGAGAAACAAAAATGAGAATTAGAGGGAAAGGCTTGTCAGAAACCAAGAAAGTAGGAAATAAGTGGACTGATTGATACATTTAAACAAGTGTTGAAAGAGAAGGGGGAAAAAAGCACCAGCCTAGAATTCTAAATCCAGCAAAATTCTCCTTTAAGTATTAAAGAGAAATACTTTCTCAGGCAAATACCAGGTGAAAGAACTCATCACTAGCAAACCCGCCTAGCCAGAAATGTTAAAAAAAAAAAGTTCTTTAGAAAGCAAGAAAATCAGAAACTTGCATAGACATAAAAAAAAGAGAGTGCTGCAGAAAGAATAAATGAAGATAACTAAAATCTTATTCTTAAAATAAAAATAAGAATGCATTGGGTTATGGAGAAGTAAACAGAGTTATAAGCACGTAAATGTAATGACAGCAATGTCATAAGGGCTGGGAGTATATTCATTTGCCAAGGCTGTGAAACAAAGCACCCCATATAAGTGGCCTAAGTAGCAAAAATGTATATTCTCTCAGTTCGGGACAGTAAGAGTTCAAGATCAAGGTGTTGGCAGGATCGGTTCATTCTGAGAGCAGTGAGGCTGTTTCTTGCTTCTCACCTCAATTCTGGTGGCTTGCTGGCAATCTTTGGCCTTCCTCAGGTTGAAGAAATATCTTCTATGTCTCTGCCTTCATCTTCATACTCCACTCTCTGCAAGTGTATCCTTCAGACTTTCCCTTTTCTAAGGACACCAGTCATATAGCAATAAAGCTAATCCTAATGACCTCCTTTTAGCTTGATTACCTCTGGAAAGGTGGCTGTCTTTTTTTTTTTAACTTTATTTATTTATTTGGCAGAGATAGATCACAGGTAGGCAGAGAACAAGGGGGAAGCAGGCTCCCCACCGAGCAGAAAACTCGAGGTGGGACTCGATCCCAGGACTCTGGGATCATGACCTGAGCTAAAGGCAGAGGTTTTAACCCTCTAAGCCACCCAGGCACCAACTGTTTTAAAATACCTTCTGAGACAGGAAGGGTTAGAACTTTAACAATGAATTTGGGAGGGGGTGGGGAGTACAGAATCCAATCCGCACAGGGAGGGAGGAATTGGGAATACTCTTGTTGAAGAGAACAAAAACAAAAGAAATGTACATAAAATTAAATTTCCTTACAACAGCAGCCCATTGATAAATTCCAGGGACTTGCCCAGTGTGATATTCCCAAGGAATTCAGGGCTATCTTAATGTTCATGCCTTGCTAGAGGCAAAAACAACCTTAGCTTGACAATTGCCAGAACTCCAGGATCCTGTAAGTCTTCTTTAACATATGAAAAGCCCTTTAGAGACTTTTTTATCTTTACCCATCCCCCAACTTAGAAGTATATAATCAATCACTCACAATCATCGCAGTGCAGCTCTTTCTGCCTACTGGTCCTGTCCCTGAGCTTCAAAAAAAAAAAACAAAAATAAACAAACAAAAGCACCACCTTTTTGCACTGCAAATGTCTCAGGAATTCTTTCTTGACCTTTGCTCCCTGGCCCCACAGCACTCTGACCTATAGATGCAACACAACCTCAAGCAACATCCCAGCAAGCTATTGTGTAGATATCAACAAGCTGATTCTAAACTTCATATGCAAAGCAAAAAGCTTAGAACAGCCAATACAATGTTGAAGAACAATGCTGAGTGACTCACACTAACTGATCTCAATACTTACTGGGATGTCATAAAGTTCCCATAATCAAGGCAGCATGATATTAGAGAAAAATAGAAACACAGATCAATGGACAATGATAGTCCAGAGAAAAAAAATAACCAAAAAACAAAAACATACAGACAACTGATATTTGACAAAGAAGCAAAGGGAATTCAATGAGGAAAAGATTGTCTTTGCAACAAATGTTGCTGGAACGACTGGACATCCATAGGCAAAAAGAAATTGTACACAGATTTTATATCTTTCATGAAAATTAACTCAAAATGAAACATAGACCTAAATGTAAAATTTAAGCTATAGTATTTCTAAAAAAATATTTTTTCAAAAGAGGGAAATTTACATAAATTTTAGGTTTGGTGATCTGTTTTTACATGCAACAGCAAAAGCATAATTCATAGAAGAAAAAAAAGATGAATTGGACTTTCTTAAAAATTAAAGATTTCTGCTCTGCAAAAGACATTGTGAAGAAAATCAAGACAAGCTCCAGCTCAGATAAAATATTTGCAAAACATGTATCTGGTAAAAGACCCAAACCCAAAATATACGAAGAACTCTAATAACTCAACAACAGGAAAGGAAGGAGTCTAATGAAATGAGTAAAAGATCTGAACAGATACCTCACCAAAGAAGATATAAGGTGGCAAATAAGCAATTAAAAGATGCTAAACATCATTTGTCATTGGGAAATTACAAATAGAGTAGTTTGCCATGGAGATAAAGGACAACAATCCTGGTAGCACTATACTTGTATATAGGAACTGAACAACTCAGTAAGTGAATGGCAATAGTAAGAGCCAGGTTTCTCACTGTTGGGGTGTAAGCTTATAGATAAGCAAGAAAAAAAGGTGAGAATGATCCATGCTATAATGGACTAGAGTTGGAGGCATCAGTATGAACTCATGTTTATGTTAATAAAGATACAGATGGTTACATATTGAAATATATACACGGGTAAGTAAACACTCATCTATTTCCTTGTTCTGTCTAAGATACCTGAAAGCAATGAAATCGCTGTAGCAAAAGCACAAAGAGCACTCCAACCTTGGCTTCTAATGCAGTCTCTAATGAACAGAACCAGGACTTCTCGGAAAAATAGTGGGTTCTAGGACTAGGGCGGGAATATGCAGGGTGAGCCTGGAACAGTAGGGAGACAAATGGAAGCACTCAAAAAAAGTTGATGAAATATGTCAAAAGGACACAGGAGCCAAATAAACAAGCTCTCTAGGCCCAAAGCTGAACAACAAAATTAAGTAGCATTGGATTATAATCAAAGGCATTAAATAAATATCTATGATATAAATATATGACTGAATAAACAAATGGGGGAGAATAGACACACCTCCCTGGGAGAAAAATTCCAAATAATGTAGGTAGATACTTCATCCTCAAGGAGGTAAACTCTTTAAGTGTAAATTACACACAGTGAATCACTGCTAAGGTATGAAGTGAGAAAAAAATAGTTTCAAACGGAGAAAACCTGAAAAACACTTTTACAGTGACATCAATAGTGATGTTATGTTGATAATATGCATCCTTCATATATGTGACATTTGTGTCACATACATAATAGGGTATCATGACAAAATAGGGTTTCTTTCAGAAAAGTAAGGATAGGGATGCTTGGGTGGCTCTGTCCGTTAAGGGTCTGCCTTAAGCTCAGGTCATGGTCCCAGCATCCTTGGGTCAAGCCCTGCATGGAGCCTGCATGGGTCTCCCTTTTTGTGTGTGGGGGGGGCTGCTTCTGCCCCTTCTCTCTCTCTCTCTCACTCTGCACTCTCTCTCCCAAGTAAGTAAATAAAATTTACTTTTTTGAAGTAAAAAAAAAGAAGTAAGGATGGTTTAATATTTAAAAAGCAGACAACGTAAATTATATTTATAGAATAAAGGAAAACATTATGTGATCATTTCAATTAATATGGAAAAAGCATTTGGCAAAATTTGAAATCCATTCATAATTATTGGAAGTAGAAAGATGTATTCTCAACTTCATAAAAGGTACCTAAAATCTATGGTGAAATCTTGACTACTTTCACCCAGGTCACAGACAAAGAAATGATGGCTCCTCTTATCAGTATAAAAGAAATGGAAGACATAAAGATTGAAAGGAAAGAATTCAAACTGTCTCCATTCACAAACAACATAACTGTTCATGGAGAAAATCCTAAAAACATAAAAAATAAATTAAAACCATTATGAGAGAAATATTTTAAAAATATACCTAAAAAAAAAAAAACTTCGGGATTTATTCATCTAGCAATATAGTTTCAAAATATATTTAAAAAGTTATAATTATAAGAAAAAGTAAATAATAAATCCAGATATCAGAAACTGCCGAATTATATAAACAAAAAATATGTAATGCTATAGAGAATTTACGGGTTTTTTTCCTAAAGATCTTATTTATTTGTTTTGAAATAGAGAGAGAGGGAGAGCTCTGCGAGACGTGCATGAGCGAGTGACAAGGAGGAGCAAAGGAAGGGAGAAACAGACTCCTCACTGAGCAGGGAGCCGAGTGTGGGGCCCGATCTCAGGACCCTGGGATCACGACTTGAATCAAAGGCAGATGCTTAACCAACTGAGCCACTCAGGTGCCCCACTATAGAGAATTTGAATGACATAGCTAACCAGCTTAAACTAATAAATATCTAAAGCTGTGTACTCCCCAAAACAGAAAGTGATATGCTTTTCAAATACCTATGTGTTTTCCCCCCAAATTGTCCATGTATTATGTCACAGAAAAAAATGCAGTGAATTCTTAATGACAGAATTTGTGCTGTATTATTACAGACTAGTAGTGAAACGTAGGTAAACAAATCATCCACTAAGAAATTTAAAATTATCTTGTAACTAGTATATATATATATATCTTTTCATTAACTCTTTCATTTAAGAAGTCAAACATAAAGCTTGAATATATTGAGAAAATAATAGATTACTATAAAAAATTTGCAGGCAGTTGGCAAAGTAGTAAGAAGAAAAATTATAACCATAATTTTCTATATTTGAATATTAAAAAAGAAAAGATATGAATTAAAAATCCAACAGAATACACTATAAAAAGGAAAAATATAGAGTCAGTAAAGTAGAATACCTCTCCCACTCCAGCACCATCCCAAAAGAAAACTATGTGTGTAATCAATAAACCAAAACCTTTCTTTGAATAAAATAATAATCTAGAAACACATACATAAGTCCAAAAAGAAAACACAACTTATACATACATGGCAGTAGGAACTGCCAAGTCATGTCTATGTGACATTTATACAAACTTTAAATCTAGTGAAATGGATAATGTTCTAAGAAAATATAAATAAAGTAACCCATTTCTTCAATGTGGAAACTGACCATGTAAATAATAAAATAAATTGTAAAGTTAGTCAAAGATTCTTCCTTAAAAGCAAAATCATTGGTAGAGAAGACCTATCAAACCGTCAAGATACAGATTATTCCTCATGCTTCTATACGTCCAGAATCTACAATAAACCAGGAAATCAATTCATAGTTGTTGAATGAATGAAAGTTCTACACACTGTTAACAACCACAGAAATGATAGCCATCCTTATTCTTTTTATAATGCTAATGTAATCTAATTACCACACTCAGAAAAAACTACCATATAGCCAACAGAAAGAAAAGTATAAATTAATCTAAATACAACATAGGTTTAAATTCTAAATTTAACAGTGGAAAATTAAATTGAAGAAACAATGGCTTTCTTGTCTTTCAGAAAACATTTTAGAAAAAAAAAGAAAAATAGATTATATTTTCACTTCCAATAAAGACAATTGCTAAAAAATACCTTAAAAAAACCTTATGAGTATATTTAAGACCACATGAAAAAAAATCTAAAACCTGGCTGACTCACTGACTAACTATAAACATATACCATGTTTGAAAAGATAAGAAGCTACAACATAGGGATGCCTGGGTGGCTCAGTCGTTAAGCATCTGCCTTCAGTTTAGGTCATGATTCTGGAGTCCTGGGATTAAGCCCCACATCAGGCTCCCCACTATAGAGAGTCCTGGGATTAAGCCCCACATCAGGTGCCCCACTATAGAGAATTTGAATGACATAGCTAACCAGCTTAAACTAATAAATATCTAAAGCTGTGTACTCCCCAAAACAGAAAGTGATATGCTTTTCAAATACCTATGTGTTTTCCCCCAAAATTGTCCATGTATTATGTCACAGAAAAAAATGCAGTGAATTCTTAATGACAGAATTTGTGCTGTATTATTACAGACTAGTAGTGAAACGTAGGTAAACAAATCATCCACTCAGCGGGAAGTCTGCTTCTCCCTCTCTCATTCCCCTGCTTCTGTTTCCTCTATCTCTGTGTGTCTCTCTCTCAAATAAATAAATAAAATCTTTAAAAAAAAAAAAGCTACAATATATCTTAAATTTTTAAGATTTTCCCCTATAATATTATAATATTAAATAATTTCAGCTAGAATGTCACCAGAAATTGTTAAGGAACTTGACAGAATATTTTGAAATTCATCTAAAAATGGAATATGCCCGGGGCACCTGGGTGTCTCAGTCAGTTGAGCTACAGACTTTATTTTTTCTCTTGTCACAGCCTCAGGTTCGTGAGAGCGACGAGCCCCACCCGGTATAAAACATTTTATTTTTTGTCCTCCTGCTTTACTTCCTGCCAGTCTCTGCATCTGCCCACATGAAATTCCTCTGCTAATGGCTCCAGCAGATTTCTTACTCAGACTCTTTAAAGACCAATTTTCATTTAGCATCACCTTGGACTTACTGCCTACTTCTTTTTTTTTTTTTTTAAATCGCAGGTGTCCAGTCTAACTTTTCCTCTCTTCCCAAGAGAGCGTATCATGGAAAGGTTTTGCCCAACACACCTGCCAAGTAAATTTCAGTTTCTTTTTCTTTTTTTCAAGATATTTATTTATTTGTTTGTTTGTTTGTTTGTTTAATTTAAGAGAGAGCACAAGCCGAGGGGGCGGGTGTTGCTGGCTAGTGGGGGAAGGCAGAGGGAGAGGGAGAAGCAGACTCCCCATTGACCAGGGACCCCCCCCCATGCGGGGTTCCACCCCAGGACCCCAAGATCCAAAGGCATTCTTTCAACCCGGAGAAGGCAGATGTTTACCTGACTGAGCCACCCAGGTGCCTCATGGAGCCAGGCATCAGGCTCCCTGATCAGCGGGAGGCCTACTTCTCCTCTCACACTCCCTGCTTGTGTTCCCTCTCTAGTTGTGTTTCTCTCTGTCAAATAAATAAATAAAATCTTTAAAAAAAATGAAAAGAAAAAGAAAGAATAAAAAGTTCCATTTTGATCTTCAAATGACCTTCCTTGGTGACATAAGATGAAAATCAAGCAATAACCGTTGAGGTTAATTGTGTTACAATGATTTGGTGCCACTTTTGAGTTCCCTATCAGTGTCTGCCTTATACTCTGTAGTTATTTAGGAAATAGTAATGTAAGCAATAACTTCAAAATCTTGTTCCTGGTATGAAACATTTTGTAAGATCAGCCTCAAAACCTTAAAGAATTAGACAAGATGCTCTGCTTGGACCAGCAGGAGAATACACCAGTTTGAATCCAAGATCCTGTGAACAGCCTGACATGTTCTTAGGGAAACTGTATCAGAGATCCTGGATTCTAATTCTAGTTTTGCACTAAAATATGTGTGTGATATTGGGAAAGTTAATCTCTCCCAACTTTAGTTAAATGAAAATGGTTTAAAAGAGAGAGAGAGAGAGAGAGAGAGAGAGAGAGAGAGAGAGAGAAAAGAAAATGGTAAAAATGTGCCCAATTTGGCTCACTAAGGCATTTTAAGACTGATATAGGAATATCATACTTAAATAAGTTATGATTAATATCCTAAAGAAGATTTGATTTTTTTCCCCAAACTCTCTGATTTTAAGCAGATGTATTATTACAGATGGGCCAAAATAGAGAAGATTTTACTCTAGTTCATCACGTCTGAAACCTTTCCTTAGATTTTATGAACTCTTTACTATAATAGACCTTATAGCTAGATACCTAAATGTGGATTTCAGACTTTTAACTGGCAGTCAGTATTTAACACCTATTTCTAGGTATAGTTCTGTACATACATGCATGAATTTTCTCTTCCATCCAATTCAGTGGTGATCTATTCTCAGATATTTTTTGTTTGAAACAGAGAGTACTAGCAACCGAGACAATGGACCAGTTATTTATCAGGATGTATACATTATGGATATTATTTTAGGTAGAAAGACAAGGAAATAATCACTTTGTGAATTAAGACTAAAATATAGGGGCACCTGGGTGGCTCAGTCATTAAGCGTCTGCCTTCGGCTCCGGTCATGATTCCGGAGTCCCAGGATGGAGCCCGGCACCAGGCTCCCTGCTCAACGGGAAGCCTGCTTCTCCCTCTCTCACTCCCCCTGCTTGTGTTTGCTCTCTAGCTGTGTTTCTCCCTGCCAAATAAATAAGTAAAATCTTTAAAAAAATAATAAAATATAAATGAGGAATAAACTTGGGGCACTTCGCAGACTCAGTATGTAGATCATGTAACTCTAGACCTCAGGGGTGTGAGTTCTAGCCCCATTCACTCAAAAAACAAATTAAAAATTTAGAATGAATTTAAAATGTGATACATGCCCCTAAAAGATTCTAGATCTAGCGCTATTGGGAGGAAAATATTCCTTCTGTTTGGAGGACGAAGGAACTGTGACTTCCCAAGGGCAGGAGTGTGTTAAGTTCATTTGGGGATCTCTCCTGGCAGGCACAAATCCTGCGTTTAACAACCATTAACTGTGAACACCCATGCAAAGTCTCTTCCTTTTTCCAAGTCTAATCTGTATAATGCAGACAATGATGTTTTATGTTTTTGTAAAATGAGCATAATGACACTTCCCCTGCAAGGTTGGGTTAAGTGTGAAATTAGACAACGTAAATGGAGCTTTTAGCTCAGTGTCTGGAGGGGTGGTAGGGGCGCTATCTTGCATATAAATAAATGGTAGCTGTATCTTGAAATTTGGAAAGGATTTTTAACCATCAGAAATAGGTAGAAGAGAAAGAACACATTTCAGTGGTAAGAGACAGATGAAGAAACTATGTGGAGATATGACAAGGGAGGGAATGACTGGGTAAAGTGAAAATGTCTAGCTTGAACTAGAAATAGTGGAAAGAGATAATACTGGAAAAGTAGATAGAGGGCTGACTGTGACCTTCACCTTCAGGTAAATGTCAGGTTAAAGAGTTCCTGTTTTCAAGTCTATGAGCAGGAAAGTGAGGGAATCAAGCTTAGGCCCTATCACTGCCCAGCTTTGGCATTTGAACATTCAATTTAAGTAACGATTTAAAGTTTGTGAATTCTCTCTGGCTAAGAGAAGCACAAATGCTTACATTGTTTGTTCAATTACTCTATTTAAGTGAACATGTGTTGCTTTTTAGAAAGGAACGAGTTATTTTAATTTTAAATCATTCCTCATCCTGAAAGTGGAAAGATCACAGCAGCAAACATGGTCCTAGGTTTTAACCCAAAGTCGTTCAGCCTTGAGGCTGCTTGCTGGGTTCTCAATGCTAGCCAATAGCCGAGCCACGAACCATAACTCGGTGCCATATCTCTCCAACGGGTAATTTCAGGCTCGAACATCTCCAAATGAAGGAAGAAAAGCCTAAGAAATACATGAGAAAAGCCTTGGTGCACTTACCTGGAGCTTCCCATTTAGGGTGTCCCAACAGTAATCATTGATATATAAATTCAGATCAAAATATGTAAGAGGACAATGAGTCCATTGGGCCTCTGAGAGGCTTTGGGGAGTGGAAGTCGCTGGTTTTCGCGCAAAGGGATTATTGACAAAGCAGGAGGTAAATACCAGGCCTGGGGTAAGCAAACCTGCCAGGTGCTCTCCTAAGCCAAGGGTCACTGGGGACCACATACAGGACCAGAGCATGGGAAGGGCAATGACTCAAGCAAGCCATCCCTATAGGATAAATTACGTGCTCCCCTCTAGCTTGGAGATGTTTCTTTTTTTAAAAGATTTTATTTATTTATTTATTTGACACAGAGAGAGAGAGAGAGAGATCACAAGTAGGCAGAGAGGAAAAAGCAGGCTCCTTGCTGAGCAGAGAGCCTGATCCCAGGACCCTGAGATCATGACCTGAGCAGAAGGCAGAAGCTTTAACCCACTGAGCCACCCAGGCGCCCTGGAGATGTTTCTATATCACATCATGGCCCCATAATTCAAAGATTACATTTGTAATGATTTGTCTCCAAAATTCTCTTTTCCCATCTTTCCCTTGCATCTTATTTTGCAGCCATATGCCAAATGACTATATAAATCAAAGATTTAAATGCAAGAAAATAAACTAATGAAAAAGTTCAGTGAGAAAGTGAGAGTTTGGGAAACTACCAAGAAACTGTACTTCCACTGACTTTATTACCCTCTGCCAACTGCTTTTTGCACAATTACTTTTGTTAAACATTTAAAAGATCGTTTTTATATTTGATATTTATGCATAGTCACGAGAAAAATTACATATTGCACAAAATTCTCAAATATGTTGACACCTTAGAATATATCCCTCAGAAATATGCAATCCACTGAATACTTGTTGTATATTGATTTCCAGAAAATTTGCTCTAATGCAGTTATGTGAGATTCAATCACACCACATTCTCACTATCAATAAGTACTATCAATTTTTGCATCATATTCAATAGAATTTCCTACAAATATAATTTTAGTATATTTTTAAATTTCTGAGGATAATTATTTGTCTTTTCAAAATTCTTTCAAGATTTTCAGGTTGATATTAGCAATTTTTTTGTTCCTTGTCCAGACTTCCCATGCATTATCTGTTTCTGTAGACTTTGTTTTTATTATTTTTGTGTGATTTAGTAAGAAGTTGTATTTGCATATTAATAAGCACATATTTACATATTCATATGTATGTGCATTATGTGTAAGTGGGTGTGTGTTCATTTAAATATATGTTAATATGTATATTTATTACTTATATAAACTGTTATGATCTTGACTGTTTAGTGGTCAAGAACACTTTTTTTGTTTTTTAAATATTATTTCATATGGTTTTTTATGTTTGGTGAGGTCTATCCCATTGAAATATTCATCCTATATGACTTAGATTTTACTGTTTTGTTCTTTTATTTATTTTCCATTTAAATCTATAAAGAGTCTGGGAGTTTCTTAGGTGAAGTAGTAACATTTTTCTTAAGAAGCGCAATTTCCAAACTCCATTTATTGTGTAAAGTAGAACTTTGCTATTGGTTTGTGATCTTTTTTTGTCATACACTAAGGTTTTCTACATATATCAAGATTTGTTTCAATATTTGATTTGATTTCATTAAAGGGTCTGTCAATTCTCTTATTAATATGCTTTCCTTGTTTCTAAAATAATATATCTATGTATATTTCATCTGTTTAAATTTAGCCATAAATCCAGAAAAATATTAGATAATGGTGATAACAAATTTTTTGTCTTCTTTCTCTTATTTTAATAACTATGATTTTTATTTTTCTTTCTGAGGGAAGATCACTTTATTACTAGATTTTAAATATTTTCAAGTTCTTTTGGTTTTGAATTATTTTATTGATATTATCAATATTTTGCCATTAGATTAGTTTATGTACTTTTTTAATATAAATGGATTCTAAAATTTCTGGATGAAACTTTAATGCTGTTGTTTTAGTTTGTTAGTTTAGTTTTAGGACTTTCACATCTGTATCCAGTGGTGAAATCAGTCTATAGAGTTTGCATTTCATGCTGTCTTGGTAGGGTCTTGGTATCCAGATAAGATCTAATGAACTGGGGACCATCTCAAGTTTTCCTGGATTCTGGAAAATTACTTTTTGATACTTTTTATAAAATTCACCAAAAATGTTTACTAGGGTTGCATCTTGTTGTGGAAAATATTTTTTTTTAACCTAATGATACGTGAGAACTTGTATTTCATTGTAGTTTTAAATTCCATTTCCTCTATCATTAGTGAGATTGAACATCAAGAGCTGTTTTTGCCTATCTTTTCTTTGTGAATTTTTGTTCATATATTTGCCCACTTTCTTCTATGTTTTCAGCACTTCCTTCAAATTTTAAGAATTCTTTATGTATTGGATATAATATGACTTTTTCTGTGATAGATGTTGTAAATATTTTATGTTTTTTATGGCATTTTCCAATGCAAAAATGTTTTTTATTGAGTCAAATATGTCAGTCTGTTCTTCAATTGCATGTAAATTTTGAGTCATAGTTGAAAAGTATTCCATAAATCCATTGTAAAGAAAAGTCACCTGTTTTCTTCTGTGCTTGTACATTTTTATTTCTTACATTTAGTTTTCCTTATAAATGATGTGAAGTCTAATTTTATTTATTTTCTAAGATTTTATTTATTTGTTAGAGAGAGAGAGAGTGCACAGCAGGAGGAGTGGCAGGCAGAGGGAGAAGCAGGTCTCCCACTGAGCAAGGAACCAAACACGGGACTCAATCCCAGGATTATGGGAACCAAAGGCAGGGGCTCAATCCACTGAGCCACCAAGTATCCCATCTAATTTTAGATCTAATTTTATGTTTTTCCAAATGCATAGCTAGCTATCCCAACACTATTTATTAAAAATTCCAACATTGCCCTTATTATTTGAAATTATATCTTGATCATATATTAACCTTTATATGTACTTTGATCTATTTCTAGAATTTCTATTCTATTCCAGTAGTCTGATCACCTATTCTAGTCAATATAACATTTCATAAATATAAAGGCTGGGAGTATGTTTTGATACTTCATTAGGCTAGATATAACCTGTGTTATATTCATATGACAAAGTATTGTTTTTCATCATCCCAAACTTTGCTCTTGTCCTAGACCTACAATCAAATGTATTAAATATTTACCATCAGTATATATAATAGTATTTCTACAGTTCTCTTTATTGGATGAAGTTTATCATCTTCTAGTAAATTCCTCAAGAGCAGTTTATAGATAAAGAATTCCTTAAAAAAAAGAAAAAGAATTCCTTGAGCTCTTCATATGTTTCAGTCTGTTTTGAATAACCTTGAAACTTGAAGGAATGTTTGTTGGTTATAAAATCATTTCAGCTTTTTCCCCCCTGTAATTACTTGAAATGTTGCTTCATGTCTTGATCTATAAGTTGTATTTGAGAAGTCTTACGTCAATCTAATTCTTTTTTTTTTAAGTTATTCATCCCTACTGCCTTTTCTAAGCTTGTATCTATATCTGTAATTAGCATTTGTTCTTTTAATTACTTCTGTAATATCTGCTACCCCTACCCACCAAAAATAGAGACTGTGTACATCTACTTCACCATGATATTCCAGCACTTAGAATAGTAGCCTGCACATAGTATCCATGATAGTGTCCTTTAATTACAAATTTTTAATTTTGATGCAGTTGAAGTTATTTTTTCTGTTGTTTCCTATGTTTTTGGTGTCATAACTAAGATATCCTGGCTGCATCCAAACTTATAAAGACTGTGTCCTATGTTTTCTTCTATGATGGCTATATTTTATGAAGTTTACAATAAAAATTTATGATGATAATGTGAAATATTGTATTCAAACAGCACGAAGGGGACTTCTAGGGTGTTGTAAATGTTCTGTTTCTTTATTTGAGTGCTTGTTACACTAACCTGTTCTCCTTGTGAACATTTAAAGAGCTATACATTCACCATTTTTTATCTTTTCTATATGTATATTTCAAAAAAGGTTGCTCAAACTTTCTTCCAAAATAAAGCAAAACAAAAATAAGAAAATAACACATAAAAATAAAATAAAATGGGCAAGGTGAGTTCAAGAAGAGAAACTGTAGCCAAATTTTACTTATAAAGATAGATTCAAGGATTCTAAAATAATTAGAATTTTTATTTCAGCAGTTTATTAAGACAAACATAACATGACTAAAGAGGGACTTTCCCAGGAACGCAAAGTGTTTAACAATAAGAAACAAAAGAAGAAAATTGGTTTGGGAAAATTTGTACGGGAACATCACTGAGTGCAAATTTAATTTAAAACAATCTAAAACAAATAGAGCATAATGTTAAGGCTTTATAAGTTTAGACAATAAGCACACAGGTGGTTATTACATTGTTTTTCTACTTTGTTCTCTATGTTTGAAATATTTCAAATAAAATACAGAAAAATTTTCCACAAATAATAATTTATATATAAGATACATCCTATTATTAGAATAGAAAAAAATCAATTGATATTTCAGTAGATGAATGAAAATTTTCAATAAAGTCAAACATTTACTTTTGGTAAATTCACTCTGCAAATGAGATATAAAAGAAGTCCTTTAATTTGATGAGGCAAATATGCCAAATTCTACAGTGTATATAATATCAACTATTGGGATTACATAAGCATTTTGATTAAGATGAAGAACACAGAAAAGATGCTTATTATATTTTTTCCCATCCAACTTTATCTTGGAAGTCTGAGTCAATGAATAAGACAACACAATAAAAAAGAAATAAGTGATATAAGTACTGGAAGGAAATAAACATCTTTTTGGCAGACAATATGTTTTCCTCCAAGGATAAACTAAGACAGTATATAGATAAATTATAAGACCTAAAATAAGAGTTTAGTAGTTTCTAGATATAAAAATCAACAATTCTACACTATTTATAGGCAACTGGAAAATATTATAAAATATTTCAGTTCACAAAAGCACAAACGGCAAGTTATCTATGAATCAACCAAACAAAAGATCTCTCTGGAAAAAAAAAATCACAAAACATTGTTGAAGGACATGATAAAAGCCCTAAATAAATATTATCAGATTTTTGGATTGGATGGATAAATATTATGAGCATTGTTAATTCTCCCCAAATAAATTAATAAATTAATATGATTATGAATCCAAATCAAAGGTGGGATTTTTGTGGAACTGTACAAGCCAATCCTGCTATTTATATGGAGATGAAGAGGCCAAGAAGGAATCAAAATCATTTTGAACAAGAACAAGCACTTGGACATATTCAACATCAACACTTTCTGTTCCAATAGTAATTAAGAGTGTTGTATCATACAGGGATATAAAAATAGATCCATGAAATACGTAGATACATGTAGGAGTTATATTACAAATACATAAGACAAGGAATTAAGCCATAAAAATGTTCTGAATAAATAGCTATCCACGTGAAAAGTGAACAAAATTGGACCTATGCCTTATATCATTCAGAGATTATTGCTAGTAAGAGTCAAGAGTAAAGAAGGATTTCTTGAACAAGACACAGTAAAGCACCAACTAAAAAGGAAAGGTTGATATATTGTATCACATTTCATTTGAACACCTCTGTAAGACAAAAAGACATCATATAAACAGAGTTATAACCCAAAGCACAACCAGTTAGGATTAGTTTCCAATGTATAAGAATTCATATCAATAAGAAATAGACAACTCATTTTAAAAAATGGTCAGACAGCAATTCAGCAATTCACAGAAGAGGAACTCCAAAAGCCCAATAATGAAATGAGAAGGGGAGCAAACTCAGGGATCATAAAAGAAGAGATTTTAAAAAAAATAAAGAAAGAAAAGACTGATTACACAAGTGTGTTGGGAAGGCATGAAGAGACTAGAACACTCATGCTTGTAGTGCTGGCAGGAGTATAAATTCTAACAGTCATTTTTTACATCATTCTGTCAACATTTAAGTAACTTAAAAATGAAGACACTTCCTGATCCAACTATTCTAGTCCTAGATAAATACCCTAGAAAAACTCTAGCTCATAGACAGCTGTGTATAAGAATGTTTATAGCAGCGCTATAACAGAATAAAAGAAAACAATTCATCAACTGCAGAATGAGTATTTTACGTTATATCTCTACAACAGAAAGCTTAACAGTACTTTCAATGAATGAAGTAGAACAGAACTTAATGAATCACAAAACCATACACATTGTTGAGTGGAAAAAAAACCAAACTGCAGAAAAATGATCGGTATAGTCTTTTAATAATCTTTGAACACTTGGAAAAGTAATCTATCTAATTTTTAAAGAGGCATAAAGTTGTAAAAGTGACAGCATGAATGTAAAGTGATCAGGAATGCATCATTAAAATTATTTTGTGAAAAGAAACAAGGGAGGGAAATGAGATTAGGGCAATTTTTAGACGAATATCACTTTTATCTATAAATTTAATTTGAAAACATCTAAAACAAATAGGGCATAATGTTAAAATTTCATAAAGCTGAGTGATGTGTGCACAGGCATTTATCATACTGTTTTGTATTCTGTCTGAATGAAATATTTCACAATAAAATAAAGTACAAAAGGTATTGTGTGTTATTTAAATCTTTGTGATGTAGAGAGTTAACAATACAGCAAGTATTAGTTATATGATAATATTTAATATACGAATAACAAATGTTATGAAATGATGAGAACAAATAGAAGAAACTATTTGTTGGGCAGGCCAGGATTTAAAAAAAAAAAAAAAGCCACCCTCTTGATCTTCTTACAGACTCTAACCCAGGTATGGTCATTAGATAATGCCAAGCAAAAACAATGCGGTTGTACAAGTACACAGCACACAACACGCAAAGCTGTTTCCACTAAGGTAAGTATAGACTGAAAGACTGAATGTCAAATCATACAGCCCAGGTTACACGACGTGTTTGGAGTTGTGGTCTGTTCAGAGAATCTTCCCTTGTATGAACAATACTACGAGGCTTTGCTGCATCTGATGAAGAAACAACTTTGACAGAATTCTCAGATTCCTTTATGTTCTGATTTTCTCTCTCAGACGTATGGATGAGAGTCATGCACTTGAGGGACATCTTGAACTCTAGGAAAGAGAGGGTTCCTGGGGAAAAGAGAAGCCAGGAGAGGGTGAAGGGGCAATGGAGAGTCACAGAAACTTGTCCCTCTGTGTCAGCAGACAGAGCCCTACCAAAGCCCACTGGGTCCCTCTTAACTGCCCTAAACCACTGGGGAGAAGGAGGCTCTAGCGGAAGAGAGGAGAAACATACACAAAATAGCTTAAATGCTGCCCGTGTCAAGAGCACCGAAGACTCGTTTTGAAAGGAGACATGCTTCTGAGTTTGTAAGTGCAATTTCAAATGAAATTTTAAAGACGTTTTAAGAAAAGGAGGGTCTCCAGTGTTGGTACATGGTCATTTAACATCAGAAATTGCTTGTCTCTGACCTCAAAGTGCCTGGGCACCACACTGGACACCCAGGGTACCCTGTCCCTCTTCACATTAGTAAACATTCCATATCAGCCATTCTCCTTAATCATAACTTTGTTGGTTATCTCTGCCCAGAAGTGGGGAAGGAGTGAAAGACAGTAGAAACAGCAGAAATGAAAGCTGTCCCTGGAGCAAGCTTATTGAACATTGCCCACAGCCCTGATCTCCAACTCTACCCTTGGAGGAACTGTCCTCGGGGAGTGAGTCCACTTGAACTTTAGCCCTTTAATATACAAGGGTTGGCACCTTTTCCCTATGCCCCCTCCCCATCCTTCTTTTCTTCTCCTCTCTGTCAGGGATGGATTGGTTCTTATCACCCCTCAGGGCCCCTGAATATACTCACCAGAGGCCATTAAGAAGTAAACACTTAAGTAGGCAGTGAGAATGATCCAGGTGACTTTGTAACTAGAGTAGTACATGGACTGGCCTTGCCTTAGCTTTTGATGATACAGCAGGAGTGCGCAGAGCAGAAGGATAGCTTTTGTCCAAACATAGGAAGAAAAAAAGTCCCTTCTAAAGAACTTTGGCTCTTCTACTCAAGCCTTCACCCAAATATGCCTGACTTCCAAGCCTCCACCCTGTACACCTGCACTTTGTCCCAAACCAATCCCCCTCCGTGGTAGTTCCAGCTCAGAAGCTGCATCTCTGAGCCAAAGAACTGGGAAGGCTGCAGCCGGGACCCATAAACAAAGTCTGTCTCCAAGTGTGTGTTGGGGGAACCAGAAAGTTACCTGTGAAGAAACTGAGGAAGACAGCGATGAAGAGGATATGTTTAGTTGGAGGAATCATGTAAGTGACTTCCAAACCCAGGAACAAGTTATGGAAGAAGGAAAGGCTGAGAACCAAAATCATCATGATCCTGACCACTTCCAGGCCATCTGTTGGAAAGCAGAAGTTGTGTTGAGAGGAGATTTCTTCTAGGCTCATTTCCACCTGAGGACCACACAAATCTCTAGGTAAAAATTGGAATGGGGCAAACAGATTTGATTAAAGAAAAAAGGGGAAAGAAAAAAGAAGCAGGGAGCCTTAAGCTGAATGGGAGTGAGAACCAGAGAACCAGAGAAACTGATCTCTATCTTACTGTCTCTATAAGCTTCTTTTTCTCCTTGTCTTTTCCCATATTTCTTGGTCAATACAATTCATCGTGTCCTCCTCTAGTGCTAATACAAGATATTTTCCTTGTTGCCAGGTACCTTTCTTTATGCCCTCATGTTCTAGGTGCACTGGCTACCTTGTTGCCACTACAGCACCTCTCAGATGTCCAGCAATTAAGTCTATGAGCTTCTCAACTTTTCCCCAAAACATGCAGAATGGTAAGATTTGGGAGTTGGCCTCGACCGTTGCTTATAGAACTGGGTGCAGGGCAACCTGAGGAAGTTGCCCATGAGAACAATGAGTAAGCTGGTGAGATCAATGGAAGTCAAGGAAAGAGGAACCCTCCCTCTCCATCCCCATCTCTTTCCATAGTGTCCTTCTGACCTTCTGGCCAAATAGTGGAGCGACTTATCCAGGGACTGTGGCTTATTGTATTTTTCTTTGTTTCCAGTGTCAGTTCAACCCATTCTTCTATGAGGACTCCTATCGCCATGAAGATTAAGGCCCAGGAGGAGAAAAACACGTTCATGGCCTGGATACTTCTGAGTGAGATATTCACCATTGTGAGTGGGAGTTTCAAGCTGAGACACCACCAATATCTCACATGGCCCTTCTCCGATTTGATTACTTCTTCACAGGAGGACAAGCAAAGTCTAAACTCTTAGTGATTGCAGAGGCATTGGATGTGGCGGGGCTGATGTAACCTATGGAACGGAGAAGATAAATCCCACTCCCCGCTACTCCTATATCTGGGCCGGCCGGCTGTTCAAGGCTGCCAACTGCCATGGAATCATCTCTTAGCTTGACCCTTGACCCTGGTGACTAGCACAATGGACCGACCAAGAGGATACCAGTTCTAAGAGTGTTACCCTTTATAGAAAGATATATAATAAACATATTAGAGCAGCCAGATGTCGGGATAACTAGAGGCCTTGAAAGAAGTTAAACATGCCTGACTGAAGAGGTCCAATTTGAGAGCTAGGAATCAGTGAAGAGCGAAAGGAATTCAGGATCATTAAAGGAAGAGTCTGCCAGCTAGCCTCACAAAAGGGAATGACCACTCAAAATTTAGGAGGTTTTGGAGAAACTTGTGTCCTCCTTTGGAGACCCTAAAGACCTTTAGTTAGTCAAGCATCTGGGAAATGGGCCAGCGCCTTGAAACCACAGGAACTAGCTTGATACACTGAAGCATTGCAGTTCCATACCATTTATAAGGTTATAAGGCACAGTCTATTATTTTTTGACAATTGCCTTTGTAACTCAGCAGAGAAAACCTTTGCCAATTCCTTGAGTAGGCAACATGGTATGTAGCAAGCTCCGAGTCTGAGAATTTGTATTAAAACCCCAAAAAAGCCTTTTACTGAACTAAAATGAAAGTCCTACCTAATAGCCTCTTTTTGCCTATTTCTTTGACCTTATTACAGACTCTTTCCATGGGCCAAACTGGATTTCTTTCATTGCCTCTAACATGCTGTACTGTCTTTCTTCTAGACCTCTGTACATATCTTGGTATATCGTATTTTAAAAACTTTTTAAAACAATGCTCAATATATTTAATCGTACAAGGGAGACTTTATAGTTAAGAAAATGGATTCAAGGGGTGCCTGAGTGACTCAGTCATTTGAGAGGCTGACTCTTGGTTTCAGCTCAGGTCATGATCTCAGGCTTTTGAGATCGAGCCCTGAGGGGGCTCCATGCTCAGTGGGGAGAATACTTGAGATTCTGCCTCTCCTTCTGCCCCTCTGCTCACATTCTCTTTCTCTCTGTCTAAAAGGAAGGAAGGAAGGAAGGAAGGGAGGAAGGAAGGAAGGAAGGAAGGAAGGAAGGAAGGAAGGAAGGAAGGAAGGAAGGAAAGAAAAATGGACTCACAATCCTGGCTTTAATTCCTGGCTCTACCACTGAGCAGCTTTGTGATCTTACAGATAATAAAGCTTCCTACTGCATAGGAATTTTGTAAAGATTACATGAGTTTAAAGATATAAAACACTTAAAAAGAGTTCTCGGCATATGACAAATGATATGGAAACAATTAGCACAGTATTAATTTGAACTCCCTGGGACAGAGACTCTGAGGCAGAGGACTGTGTGTGGAGAGTTTATTGGGGAGTATGTCTAGCAGTCACATTGCCAGTGTTTGAGGAAAGTGGGTTTGAACAGAAGTTGAACTGAGATGTAGTTGCAACAAAAGAAACATGAGCCAACACCACCAGGAGCTCCGGATCAGGAGCAGCTTTCTGGAATGATCTCAGATGGAGGGAGAGCTCAGTTTGCTGTAGAATGCAGGCTGTCCCCACGCTCGTATCTCCCTTCTGTGTCCAAGGCAATTCCTTTCTTCTCAGAAATTGCAAGCCTCAGTGGCCATGGCTCCTGGTAGTCATGGGAATGAGCTCCCACCCTTGTCTTCTCCTGTGTTAGAGCCAGCTTGCTATGAGGGCTGCCAATTGCCATGGAATCATCTATTGATTTGACCCTTGACCCTTGGGGACTAGTGTAGCTGAAGGACCAAGGGGGTAGTAGCATGCCATGACAATTTATATTATTACATTCTTACATACCGATGCTTTTGTGCACTTGGTCTTTAAGGGTAGGATTCGAGGCTGAAAGATTTCTGTCTTCTTTAAACTTTAATAGACAATGACACAAAGATATGAAGAGGTAGCCAGACTAGAGAACCTGGTGGGATGTGAGGGATTTGTGAGAGACAGGTCTAAGAAGAAACCAGGTTTCCAGCTTGGGAGAACAGTAGTTGGTGGTGCCAT
Organism: Spilogale gracilis; assembly: GCA_004023965.1. NCBI lineage: Eukaryota > Metazoa > Chordata > Mammalia > Carnivora > Mephitidae > Spilogale > Spilogale gracilis. The sequence goes on along the minus strand of PITA01012097.1, from coordinate 9,857 downwards.
TAAGTGAGATATAAACTATGGGCAACAGAAGCAGAAGCCTGGTGAGGAAGAGGCTAGTAAGTAAATAGTGGCTTGGGTTCAGTTTAAGGTATCTACAGCCCACATGATAGACAGAATTGAGTTCTGGAACTTGACGACCCATTAAGGGTTATCAGCCTAGGGATAGCAGCTGAAACATAGGTGTGCATAGCCCCATTTAGGGATGTGGCAAGAGGTAGAAAAGAAAATTCTAGAGAGGAGCACCTGGGTGGATCAGTGGGTTAAGCACCTGCCTTCAGCTCAGGTCATGATCCTGGGGTCCTGGGATCGAGCCCCACATCGTGTTCCCTGCTCAGCTCAGTTCTCCTCCACTCATGTTCTTTCTCTTGCTTGCTCTGCTATCTCTCGCAAATATTTAAAAATAACCTTAAAAACAAGAATCCTTTAAAAAAAAAAAAGAACTCTGGAGAACATTAGCACTTATGAGAAAAAGCAAAGAAGGACGAGTCAGAGAGAAGGTAGAGAATGCAAATGCTGCTGAGAAAAAAGGCTAGAGTTTAGAGGAGACATTAGACAATGATACCTGATGCTGTAAAGAAATCAGATTTAGTGAAAGCTGAACTTATGTCACTTCACTGATAATCACAATGTCCTTGGTGGTTTGGGCCCTAGCACATTCAGTAGAATGAGGGCAGGAGTAGAAGTAGAAGAGAGATAGTTTTTGTTGTTGTTTTGTTTTTAATGGCAACTAGATGACATCAATAACAAAAAGGGAAAAAGAAAAGTATAGTTTCAAGAGGGAAATATACAATTTTGGAAAAATTAGAGGATATAATGATGCCCACATATCCTTCATCCAGCTTTAGTGATCATCCCCTGAATTATTCTGAAATGGTCCCAATTTAATCTTTAAATATTTATTTGTGCCACAAGAAGGATTGATTTTTCCCCCTGTACATTTTCCTTCTCCCTCTCCCTCCCCACCTCTTCTTCGTCTGGTTTATTAGAGGGTTATCATTTTCATTCATCATTTCAAGACTTCTTTATGTAGTTATCCATTTGAAAACATTATTTTTAATTTATTCACACCTTTAGGCTCTTACCTCATTTGTCTTTTCCTACTATAACTGATGAACGAAGTTCCCTTCATGACCTCCAGAAGCATTCATAGTTTTGTTCCACTGGAGAGGCTTAGTTGCATTCATATCAAAGAGAGAGCTTACAGGGGACCTGGGTGGCTCAGTCATTAAGAATCTGCCTTCAGCTCTGGTCGTGATCCCAGAGTCACAGGATTGAGCCCTGCATCGGGCTTCCTGCTTGACGGGAGACCTGCTTCTCCCTCTCACTCCCCCTGCTTGTGTTCCTTCTCTAGCTGTGTTTCTCTCTGTCAGATAAATAAAATCTTTTTTAAAAAAAGAGATGGCAAGCCTATAGCTGGATTAAAGAAGACATTTGATATGCACATCCCCAATAAGGGACTAGTGTACAGACTATATATGGAACTGTCATAAATAAATATGAGAAAAAAAAGTTTCCAACAGAAAACACATGAACCAGACATGTCACAAAGAAAAGAGCCAAACGGTCAATAAATATATATATAAAGGTGCTCAGTCTCATTTGTCAGCAAGAAATTAAAGAAAGTACAGAAATGTCATGAAGTGTAGTGGGAAACATTCTCAGAATGAAGAGTTAGGGAACAACAATGATTTATTACCACCTGTATTACTCAAGCAATTTCTGAATGTGCAAGCAGTTTTAGGGCCTTTAGGAATATAACATCCTCTAAGATACACCTATGGATAGTTATGAAAAATGTAAAACTTTTCATATATATCGTTCCTTTGTCCTAATCAGGAAAACTTTAGAAATTCTACCAGATTTCCCGTTGTATCACTAAGGTATTAATTCTTTGCAATATGTAAATTATGGGGAAGGGTGGAAGCAAAATCTCTTTCACAGTCTGTGTGGATCAATGCAAAGCATGCTATAAAGCAGGAAAAAAATACCCTGTACTTTCCACTCTGCCACTAGCTGGCCTTTTAGTGGGCAGGTAACTTCCTTCTTTTGAACTTTAAGTGAGATGATTCTTTTGATCTCGCTCACTGTCTTTAATGTGTGGGACAGTAAATCTATGTGGGATATGAAATCTCTATAGAAAAGAAAAATAGGATGATCTTGTCTTCATTAAGCCTTTAGGATTTGCATGGATGCAATCTGGCCAAAGAGTAGATCAGTACCTTCTTTCTGGCTAAGACTGGACAATGCCTTTGTGTTGTTGGTATTGGAAAGGAATCTTAGCACTCATTCAGTCATTCACACTCGGGTCTCATTTTTTACTTATTATATTTTTTAAAGATTTTATTTATATATTTGAGAGAAAGACGAAGACAGACTTAGTGACAGAGATAGCAATAGAGAGAGAGAGAGAATGAGCAGGGAGGAGAGGGAGAAGCAGGCTCCTCACTAAGCAGGGAGCCCTACGCAAGGCTCAATCCCAGAACCCTGAGATCATGACCTGAGCCAAAGGCTTAACTTAACTTAACTTTACTTAACCAACTGAGCAAACTAGGTGCCCCTTGGATCTCATTTTTTAATAGAAACAAATCTTTTAATACATATTACGCATAAGAATAAACGTCTCCTTTCTGTACTTCTGCCCCATCTTATGCATAATTTTGGAATCATTTGGCACATGATGTTAAAATATTGTGCATGTATGTTTTTTTTCTAGGCCATATGCTCCTAGAAGGCATATTTTTTGTCGCTAATTGTATCCTCAGTGTCTGGAATAATACGTGCCACACATTATACAAGGCTTGTCAGAGAGGTGAATTTCCACTGTCCTCACATTGATTAGATGCACCTGAACATCCACCTTTCTCCAGCCCAAAGTGCACTGGGAGGGGGACATGTCAGTAAGGGAAGCACTACCTCCAAGGTCTGACCTATGCTATTAGAAAAGTGTTGGAAAAGGAGGGCTTAACTCTTTATGTTCTTCCTCTCTATCTCCAGTTACATGATTTCTATGTATATAGTCACCAGAGCATGTTAATGTTTTGTTCTGGGTTTTTTGCATCTCAATGTTTTACCCATTAAACATTTTCTCTCCTCAGTTGTTAATACAAATGCTGGTTTTTGTTTTGTTTTGTTTTGTTTTTTTACCCACTTTGTCTTCTCTCCTCCATCTCAACCCCTCTGCTGAGATTTTTTGTCATCATTTGGTTCTCTTGAGTGGGGAGAAACTCTGGACTTTCTTTGGCAGTTTGTTGTGGCAGATAAAATGTAGTAGAGGGACCCAATGGTGACAGAATCCTCTCTAATCCACAGATGTGTGTTACATGATGTGGGATTCCTTTCTACCTCTATAACTGCAAGTGCTAATTAAAGACAGAAGTCTTGGAAAGGCAAAACTTTGTACTCTCTGTTGACTTAGAAATAGACAAAATTAGAAAATAACTTTGTTTTTCAAAAAAGGAATAGAGAGGCAAGTGAATGGCTCAGTTGGTTAAGTGGCCAACTCTTGACTTTGACTCATGTCATGATCTTGGGACCCTGGGGTCCAGCCTGTGTCAGGCTTCAGGCTCAATGGGGAATCTGCTTCAGGTCTCTCACATAAATAAATGAATAAATAAATAAATAAATAAATAAATAAATAAATAAATAAATAAATCTAAAAAGGCAAAGAAAGATTAAATTGTGAGGAACAAAGCATTTTGAACTATTATTAAAAAGGAGAGAAAAAAACAAAATCAAAAAAGAAGAAAAAAGAGCAACACTTGAAAGAATGTTTAGGGAAAAAAAATATCCTACTACAACAACTGACTTCCTTTTGCTTATTATCCTCCACTTTCTGGTTATCATCATGTGTGTTGGACATCATTCTACATGGTTGCAATCAAGATGTACTACAGGTAAATAATAATATTAATAATAATAATAAGTTCTATACATAGCAAATAGCATGAGCACTTCGAAACTCCTTATAATGATAATTTCAAAGAATACTCAACAGTTCACTGTGTTGAGGTACAAAAGTATGTGATACCATTTTCCTCTAATAGTTGATTTGCATGGACTATACTGGCAGCCATCTTGAAAAAGTGGTTGGAAGAGGAGTTAGCAGATCACACATCTGATTCCCTGTCCTCCTTCTTCCTCCCAAAACACTCTATGGATACATTAGTATAATCTCTTTATATTTTATGTAACATTTCTGTGTGTATTTCTTATTTGGTCTTCAAAAAAACTCTTAAAATTCAGATAGAACATTTTTTAGAATTATATCCATCTTATCAATAAGAAACCTTACTTCCATAACTTGACCAAAGGCAGTAAATAACAGGAATAGATCTTAAAATATCTTTAAGATGAGAAGCCCATGGGTGTTTTGTCTCTCTCTGAATACCCACTCCATGCACTCATTAGCCATCAAATTAGAATGGTCCTCAATAGACGCATACAGGGGCGCCTGAGTGGCTCAGTTGGTTAGGCGACTGCCTTCGGCTCAGGTCATGATCCCGGAGTTCCAGGATCGAGCCCCACATCGGGCTCCCTGCTTGGCGGGAGGCCTGCTTCTCCCTCTCTCACTCCCCCTGCTTGTGTTCCCTCTCTGGCTGTGTTTCTCTCTGTCAAATAAATAAAATCTTAAAAAACAAAAAATAGACGCATACAGCATGAATCACAAATCATGTCACTCCTGAGACAGATGACCACGGTAGGTCCAGTTATAATTTTAAAAACTGGAATCCAAGGTGCGCCTGGGTGGCTCAGTTGGTTAAGCGACTGCCTTCAGCCCAGGTCATGATCCCGGAGACCTGGGATCAAGCTCCACATAGGGCTCCCTGCTCGACAGGAAACCTGCTTCTCCCTCTCTCACTCCCCCTGCTTGTGTACCCCTCTGGCTGTGTTTCTCTCTGTCAAATAAATAAAATCTTTAAAAAAAAACAAAACTGGAATTCATTGGGCATGGTAAACATATGCACAAATGTTCTCTCACCTGAAGGCATTGTGGAAGGTAGAAACAGTAATATTGTAGCACTCATGATTACAGGATTCACTTATAAATAATTGTACATAGTCCCATCTGGGGCAATTAAAACTTTCCCTAAACAAAGTGAACTCCAGAGACCATAAAGGAAAACAGAATAGCTATTCATCTAAATCAGTGTCTAGGTCAATTGTTAGCTTGATTAGGTGCCTCCACGATCCAAACAATAATTTCAAGAACGAGAGCATTGGGAGCCTCTGTCTCCCAGGGCTGGGACATAATAGGCAATTCTTTACCCGTACAGTTCTGGGACTCTCACCTGGATAAAGTGATTTCCTTCACTTTTAAGGGAAAAGTGGCTACCTCCTTATACTCCCCCAGAAATACTCCAGTTTGGGATTAAGAGACCTCAGCACCTGAGACCTGGCTTGTCTGATCCTTGCCAGAGGATCACATATTCAAGGCAACACTATATCATATTCCCTGGACTGAGACAGCTATTCCTGACATCCTCCTGAAGGGAAAGACATAAAGAATCCACATGAAACCCTGTACTCCACATACATGAAAGTGGACCCCTTCCATCTGTAGGCGCCAGGGATGGTGGGGAATGGAGTGTTGGTGGGCAGACAGCATCTACATCGCATATTTTTATGGCCTGTGTCCAGACTTTCACGCAGATGCTTTTTCCTGTCACGTGGCTTCCCTCTTCTCTTCTTCATCAGGACATCCTCCTGAGGTTGGGCCTGGACCTTCAGGATTCCCTATGAAATACAGAGCTGGATGATGACCTTTTGTCACACGGTAGCCTAAGATTTCTTGATTCTGTACACACACAGAGCATTCTGAAATGCTTATTGAAATGGAAGATTCTTTTTTCAACCCCAGATTTATGGAATCAGAACCATAGGGGTGGGACCCACATGGGCCAGTTGCCCTGAAAGTTTTTTTGGGACAGGAACACTTTAAAGATTTATTTATTGATTTATTTGACACAGAGAGAGAGATCACATATAGGCAGAGAGGCAGGCAGAGAGAGAGGAGGAAGCAGGCTCCCTGCTGAGCAGAGAGCCCGATGTGGGCCTCGATCCCAGGACCCTGAGATCATGACCTGAGCTGAAGGCAGCGGCTTTAACCCACTGAGCCACCCAGGCGCCCGGGACAGGAACACTTTAGAATCTCTTGTAATCATAGCCCTGACTGGCTAGAAATGTTGTGGTACCTGGTCTTCAGATGTGTTCTTATCCTTCTAGACCCTTTCCATGGTGATCAGGAACTTTGAGATGGACTACAAGAAACCCACAAGTCCAGCAATCCTAAAATGAAAAGGGCTTGACTTTTAGGGCTTCTTTTCACAAATGCCCTGAATATTGGGCCGGATATGAGTCTGGTGCATTTTTTTGAAGATGTCAGTGATTTAAAAAAAAAAAAAAAAAGATTAGCAGATATTTTTCTAGCCAAGTGCACCAGCTTTATTACTAGGGAAATATTTGCTCCAAATCAATTTGCTTTTCAAGCTTAATGATATGTGCTAAATCCCCGAGGAGACACTAAAAGCTCTTTTTGTTTAACTCCAAATATAAGCAACCACCTTCTTGCTTGCTTGCTTCTTGAGAAGACGTGGGCTCTGGGATGAGGCTTTGTGAATTTCTGCTGGTGGGTCTGCCACTTACCAGCTGTGTGGCCTTGAGCATATTTCATAATCATTCTGAGCTTTGTAGTCTTGAGGGTGAAATAGAGCTCCTGTTTAGTCATTGAGTAGCTACTCGCTTGCAAATGGGATGTTTACCAAATGTCTGGAGTAGTATTCACAAAAACAAATCTCTTCACCTTATCTTCACCTTGAGTGTGTGCGTGTCTGTGTGTGCATGTGTGTGTGCATGTGTGTGCACTTGCACGGTATGTCTGTGGGTAGCAGGCAGTGCAGACACATCTGAACACATAAGATCATATACTGGGGACCATCTTCAGGTTTCCATTCACATTAAGACCAAGAGTTCTTGAAGAATTCTAATGGAGAAGAAGCAGGAACTTGATGTGATGAGTTTAACCCAGTAGATAAACTATATCCACCCTCAGACAGGCCTAAAATCTGAGAACAGTACAGAGTGGTCACTGAGACTCTGGGCCATGGTCCCTTTGCGTTTTCATAATATTGGAGGGAACAAAAACCAAAAATCAAATTTTCATAGAAATCTCTGTGAGACACTGCTGCCATTAACGTTTCTTGGATCAACAGCTAGCAAAGGACAACATGCAGACAAAATGTAAAAATCTGTCTTCACTCCATTGATCTTGACTCCCTTAGAGCTGGAGAAGCAATGCTCAGAGGAGGCTGCAGGCCCCTGTGGGGAAGTGGTGGGGCAGGCACTGTCCTGAGTGGAGCGGGGTGTTTCCGGTACCCATGAGCGTGAGCATCGGTACTCATGTGACAACATGACATGTGAGGCTGTGTGTGGGTCCTGAAGTTCTGCCGAAAACTAACAGCCCTGACTAAAAGCTTCATAATGCTCTAGCTTTGGGGCATCTAGGTGGCTCAGTTGGTTAAGCAACCAATTCTTTATTATTATTATTATTATTGACATATAATGTATTATTTGTTTCGGGGGTACAGGTCTGTGATTCATCAGTCTTACACAACTCAAAGCACTCACCATAGCACATACCCTCCCCACTGTCCATCACCCAGCGACCCCATCCCTTCCCACCCTCCTTCCCTGCAGCAACCCTCAGTTTGTTTCCTGAGATTCAGAGTGTCTTATTAAACAACCAACTGTTGATTTCAGCTCAGGTCATAATCTCAGAGTTGCGAAATCAAGCCCCATGGAGGGCTTTGCCTGGGTGTGGAGCTTCCTTGGGTTTCTCACTCCTTCTCCCTCTGCTCCTGGCCCTCATTCACACACATACTCTCTCTTTAAGAGAGAGTGAAATTTCACAAAGTGAAATAAAATAAAATATTCTTTAAAAATATCATTTTAAAAAAGACTCTCACTTAAAAGGAGTTAAAAGCAAAAGAAAAAAACATACAACAAAAACAAAAAATAACAAAGCCACCTCTAGTGTCCTGGCTTTATACTAACTCTCCTGACCTTATAATTTTCTCATTTCTCTATCTTGTGACAGCACTCTGAATCTTAGTGTTTAAGTATAGGAAACTGAGAAAAAGAAGAAGAGACTTGCATTCAAATCATTCTCTGTCTTTACACTTACATCTCTGTGTGACTTCTTGAACTCCATGTTCTATTTCAAAGCAATAAATCTTTTTTTAAAGGTTTTATTACTTTATTTGAGAGAGCGAGAATAAGAGAGAGAGAGAGAGCATGATCACTTGATCCTGCGACTCCAAGATCTTGACCTGAGCCAAAGGCAGTTGCTCAACCAACTGAACCACCCAGGCGCCCTGCAATAAAATCTTTTAAAGAAAAAGCTATTTGTAATTTGTTATACAAATATGTGGGGGTGTCTGACTACAAAATACAAATGAAAAAAGTATAATCCAAAACCAAAGAGAAATGTTCAGATTATCTGCTATTCTTTCTTATAATGTGGGTAAGTCAAAGTTGACTGAGCAAAAGCAATGTCCTTTGAATATCCTTTTATATCCACTCAGCTTAAGCAAATTCTCTCCACTCTTGAAGGTGCAGTCTCAAATCTACCCTTCCATAAAAATAACCTTTATCACCATAGACAGTAGTGCTTTGTTGTGTCTCGGAGCTTGAACACTACTTCCTGCTCATCACGTGAACACTGTATATGGGCCCTCACTCAATAGTCTGCCCGGCAAGTCACGTGTTGAGCAATACTGTTCTCACTAGATTGCAAAATTCTGAAGGGATTCATGTCAAATCTTCATTCAGAGTGCCTAATCTATACTGTATGCAAGTGTTGAATCACTATATCGTATACCTGAAACTAATATTACGCTGTATGTTACCTAACTGGAATTTAAATAAAAACTTTTAAAAGCCTTTTAAATTTAAAAAAATAAAAAGACTCATCACTTGAGTCACCTGAGTGGCTCAGTCAGTTAAGTGGCTAACTCTGGATTCTGGCTCAGGTCATGATCACATGGCTCCTGGGATCGAGCCCCGTGTAGGGGTCCACACTCAAAAGCGAATCTGGTTGAGAATCTCTCCCTCTTCCCCTACCCCCTCCACTCTCTTTCAAAAATAAATAAATAAATATTTTACATATATATATGTGCATATGTGTGCATATATTTTTATTTATTTTATTTATTTAAAAAAATGTTTATGTATTTGACAGAGAGAGATCACAAATAGGCAGAGGGAGGCAGAGAAAGAGGCTGGAAGGAGGCTCCCTGCTGTGCAGAGAGCCTGATGTGGGGCTTGATCTCCGACCCTGGGACCATGACCTAAGCTGAAGGCTAAGGCTTAACTGTCTGAGCCACCCAGGCACCCCTGTGTGTATATGTATATCTCCAGAAATCTACTTCTATAGTTTTAAAGAATTTATGTGAGAAAATATTTCCTTTTTAAAAATCTATCCCATTTCTTTAGCATGTATTCTAAATAATTCATAACATTGGGCCATGCTAATTGCATTTCTCTAGAAATATGACCACATTTAACCACTAAGTTTACTTATATAAAATGTGGATAATAAGACAGCCCAGGGACAGTTCTTACAAATCGACAAATATGGCCAAACCTCAGGAGACAGGAAACCCATGGGGATGCCTGGTCTTTGTTTTTCCAGACATGCCACACTTGAACTAAGACTAGAAGTCACAGATTCTTTTAAACCTGCTCTTTGTTTGTCGTGGTTGCTTAGACACTTAAGGATGAAAAGGTATAATTAACCCTCTTTATTCCTAAAGTAAAAAGGATAGGAAAAAGAAGAGGCACTCGGCAAGAGTCTTCAGAGG
>PITA01012096.1:0-63635 GCA_004023965.1 Spilogale gracilis | reverse complement strand
GCTTCTAGTTTCATTGATGCGTTCTACTGTATCTCTAGTTTCTGATTCATTCATCTCTGCTCTAATCCTTATTATTTCCCGCCTTGTGTGGGGGGTTGGTTTAATTTTTTGTTGATTTTCCAGTTCTTTAAGGTGTAATGAGAGTTGGTGTATTCGGGATTTTTCAATTTTTTTGAGTGATGCTTGGATGGCTATGAATAAAACATCTTTTGAGAGGATTGTTTCAGAGAGTGTTTTGACCATAGACTTAATTGAAGATGATTTTGAAGAGGAGGGAATGTATTGCCTTTGCAGACAGGAAGTAAGAATTTAAAGGTGAACATAGGAGCATAGCAGCTAAAGGAGGAAATGGCACCTGGATAAAAATACATTGTTTCAGGCATAGAATTTTTTCAACTTTTTCCACATTGAACAATTTCTATAACATACAGGCTTTAATTTAATAGGTTTTTGAGTTTAAATCTCAGAATCTGTATTATAGTATAGATTTTAACCCTAAAAACTTTACTTTCATATGGGTACTACCTCCTATGCAAAGCCACTGGACCTGGATACTTTTCCTATTTCATCTATTCAGGTGGGACACAGTATGGGATGTGGCCCAGAAGAGGACCAAAAAAAAAAAAAAATCATGGAGATGAAGGTGCTTCCTACGAACTTCCTATGAATGAAGAACATCTAGCTCCTCTACTGTCTGGAAAGACTATAGATGTATATACCTTTCTGTGCCCAATGGGATGAAGAGAGGCTCCCCCATGATGGGCTCTAGTCATGGGCTTGCTTCTTCCCAAATCACATGAAGAGATCACATGTCTCTGTGGGTCTCCCAGGGACACAGTGTGATACAGCAAAGAGTACAGAGTTTGAAACCAGATAAACGTAGGCATCTTTTTGTCCCATTGTAAATGAAAAGGGTAATATAATACCCATGTCTCATGGCCTTGTGAGGATTAAATGAGATGTTATGTAAAGAACATGGTAAGCACTAAAATCTTACTGTTCCTTCTCCCTGACGTCTAAAATGTAGAAAAATCACTCAATTTAGGAAAGTCAGACAAACACTGTGGAGGATAAGGATCTAGTCACTGCACTGGAATGGAGACTAGGAGAACAAGGCATCTTATGCCACAAGATAACCAATGATATATGTAATTTGATCGTCTTGGAACAAGAACCAACTGGCTACAACCTAAGATGATCAATCAAGTATCTAAGTTTGTGTGGGACTAAGAGGTTTCCTGGGATCTGAAACTTTCAAAACTAAAACCAAGAGAGTCCCAGGCAAATGAAGACAATGGTCACACTGCTTACTTAGAAATAATTAGACTATTAAGAATTTGGATTTTCCTTTATCTCCGTGGGAACAAATTCCCCTAGATATACAACAGAGGGTTCAGATATGATTTTTATGCCCTTAGGCTATGTTTTTCTTTCTCCTTCCCTCCACTGTCAAATTTCTCCTAAGAGTGGTCTTCACTTACCCTGTCCTTCTGTTCACCACATGTCCTCTCTCAAAGTCACTTGGTGTAGCTCCAGACCCTGAAAGAAAAACTTTAAATAGCATAATTAAAAACAAAATGAAACAAAAGAAACAGCATGTTTGTTGCCTGCATTCATTGTCTCTTTTCTCTTAAAGGGATATTTTCAAATGACTTCAAAGACATGGAGAGCAACAGGGCTCCACCACAAATGTTTCCGACTTCAATAGCGTTGTTCATAAGAACCATTCTTTATAATGCTGAAGGATACGATATGATTGGGCTTAGAGTTCATCGCTGTTGTCCCTCCAGCCAGACATATCCCTGCAGCTGGGGCAGAGTTCTCACCACACATATAGAGCACACAGAATTGGTTAGATGTGCTTTTCCCTTCCCAGAAACTATCCCAACTTTATGACAGAGCCAGGCTGGCATTCCTGCTGCTGGTAGCTTCTTCCACATAACCATATTCCATTTGTGATTTGACTCCTCTTTCCCACCTAAAAACCAGTAGGACACTCTGAATCATCCAGACTCCATCTTTATTCATGAGTGTCTTTTATGCCTACAAAGTAGATGAGCACACTCTCCAGACAGGGCACAGGCCCTGCTACTACTTTAATGTGTGTTTAATGGCTTCCCTCTCCCCTGTAAGCAAATATCACATTTTGAATAGCAAGGGTCCCATTGCACAAATGAAATGCCACATTTGCTCTGGCAAGAACTCTTTGGGGACCTGCCATGAGCAGTGGGATGTTCTTAATCTTGAGGCAGCATTCAACAGTATTACTCACCCTGTCCCTTACATCGTGCCACATGCTCTTTGGTTTCTCCTTGTCTGGCTTTACTTCTCCATACTGTCTTGAAAGTGGGCAGACTCAGCTAGGTACTTCATAGATCAGATGCCTATTCCCAGTCTTCTTTCCCCAATTATGGCTTCCTCTCTCACTTTTGAGTGACTAATTCTCGAATCTGCATCTTTCCATTCTACCCTCCTCTTAACATCCACATGATCTCTCATCACCCTGAACAACTTGTATTAAACTTGCAGGGCTCATCTTCCCACCCCCCCAAAGAAAAACAATTTCTTCTCCAGACTTCTATTTTTCTCAGAACTACACAAAATATTCTCAATTCTTTGTTCAAAATCTTGGCATCAAATGTGGCGCCTCTTCTTTTGCCATCTCCAGCCAGAAACAAAAATGCTATGATTCCCTTGCAATGTTGGCCTTGGCCTGATACTGGTAGCTCCACTACCATCAGTCCTACCCCTGCAGCTTCATCACACTCTCCACAAAGCAGTTTCTTGCTCTAAGTCCTGACATGCTATCCCTCCACAGTGTTAAATGTCCCTTATTGAGCACCAAGTAATTCCAGATGAGTCAGCCTTGACGAATTTTCACAGTAAGTCCTCAGTGGACCTTTTACCTCAGGAGTGATCAAACTGGGACATAGCAGAAGCCTAACTTAATGTTCAGTTTTATGTTAGCATGTCCAGAAGCTGGACTCTTGCATCCAAAAGATGTCCTTCTGCCCTATCATATTCTGTTCCATCTCAGTCCTGCCCTCACACCCCTCCCCCCTGCTCGATTCCCTCTCTGGCTTTAACACCTTCATTTATCTTCTCCCAGGTGCTGAATCTGCTTGTTCTCACTTGCAACTTCTCATCTGCCTTCTGATTCAGGCTCGTAGGGATACAGAACAATCTGCTACCATTCCCCTTTTACATTGAGTAGTCCTAGTGCATAAGAATCGGATGTGAATTCCAGACACACCCCTTACTTAAGCCAGAGCCAGCATACCAGTGCTGTCTGACAGAACTTTCTAGGCAGACAGAAATGCTCCGTGCTGTGTTGTCCAATAGAGCGCCTACTAACCGTGTGTGGCACCTGAAACTTGGAATGTAGCTAGTATGACTGAATAACTGAATTATTAATTTTATTCCATTTTGATTAAATTTAAATAGCCACAGGTGGCTACTGGCTGCCCTATTTATAGTGCAGATTTATAGATTTAATAAGCATCACAGCTGATTCTACTGAGCAAAGGTGTTTAAGAACTCCTTAAACAAGCAATCCAGGTGATGCTATCATCCCTTACTGGCACACTGCAAGTAATCAACAAATGTTTGTTGAAGGAATGGTTGAACAAATGAATACAAGAGCAAATCAGAATATAATTTCCTTGAGACTTAAGCAACCAAATGTAATAAATAGACCTTACAGGGATTCTGGCCCAAAAGTTAAAAATTTTTTTGAAAAGTATAAAAGACATTTTTCATATTTTTGGGACAATGGGTAAATTTGAACACAGATAACATATTACATAATATTAGGAAATAATTTTTAGTTTTCTTAGGTGAGATAATGTTATTGCAGTTACAGAGGAAAGTGTCTTTAGTCTTAGGAAATACAGGATGAAGTACTTAGGGATGAGATGTCATGATAACAGCAACTTATTTTCAAGTGGTTTGGCAAAAACCGTGTGTGTGTGTGTGCGCGCGCACGTGGCATGTGGAGAGAGGGAAAGAGAAAGCAAAAGCAGCAAAATGTTAACTTTTGGATCTATATAGAGTACATGGGTGTTCATTGTATACATTCTTTCACCTTTCTTATGTATTTAAAATTCTTTAAAAAGGTGAAGGAAAATTCACCCACAATGAACTGACAAACCCTAAAGCAAAATAAAATAAAATTTCAAAATACTGCATTTTCTGACTTTTGGATGCTAATTCCAGCCCACCCAGCCACCCACCCACCCTGCTCCATCCCAGACTGACACAGCGCTGACATTATGCTACAATTCCCTAGACCAGGTGCTACACTCTGCAGAGCTACAGATCCTATGTAACTTTTATACATGTTTTTTCTTGGCCCAATTAGAGGGGTTTTAAAAAATATTTTCTCTACTTATTTGACAGAAAGAAACAGTGACAGAGGGAACACAAATAGGGGGAGTTGGAGAAGGAGAAGCAGGCCTCCCGCTGATCAGGGAGCCTGATGTGGGGCTCAATCCCACGACCCTGGGATCATGACCTGAGCTGAAGGCAGACACTTAATGACTGAGCCACCCAGGCGCCCCTAGAGGGGTTTTTTTTAGAAAAATTAGTTGCCAACTTGAAAATTCTAAGGACTTTTATCTTGATACATTATATAGCAAAAATGTTGCAATATAATTAAATATGAAACACTTATTTTATAATAGCAAACATGCATAGATCATTTCTATGAGACAAGTACCATTCTAAGAGTTTCAGGTATTTAAATCATTTACTCCCCACAACAGTACTATGAGAGAGGTACCATTATTATTCTCCCTTTACAGATAAGGAAAACTATGAACAAGGACATTAAGTAACTTTTTCAGCTTCACAGCTACTGACTCCTAGTGCTGGGTTAAATCTTGTATAATCTGCTTCCTAACCACTACACTATACCACCACACACAAAAATCTGCATCTCCAGTTTCTCTGTAAAAATTAGATGATCTGGCAATATATTCTTACATGGGACCAATTGACCAGAGCCAGGAAGCTAGAGTCTCCTGAAGGCAGGGTCTCTTCTCTTTTGCTAGAGTCCCCACCTGGCCCCCTTCTGGGTCCTTGAGGTCTGACCCCTGCTCTAGCCATGCCACAGCTGAATTCACCATGTTGAAGGACAGATGGAGGATATATCACAGACACTTATACACTGCCCCAGACCAACCTAGATATCAGGTGGTGGGCATGAAGCTCTAGTGGGAGAGAAAGCTGGAAGGTTAATTTGGGCCATAAGAGCATGTGGCAGTGATAGGATGCATGGATAGCTGGAATGTCAGGATAAGTGTTGGTAAACAATGGAGAAGAGTTAGAGGAAACAGGAGGTACACATCCCATGGCTGTTAAGATACCCATCAGAGGGCAGTGTGGGTCAGTGAGAAGAGTGTGGGCAAGCATGGCCCATGATTCCATCGCTTAGCAGCTCTATCACCTTGGACAAGTTATTCCATTTCCTGGAGTATAAAATGGGGCAATGACACTTATCTCCAAGGTGGTGAAAGGATTTAAATAAGAGTATGCAAAGTCTCTTGGACTCCTGTTCATATACATAACCAAAATGCATTTCTTACTAATCATTCATATTTTCATGTTTTCCCCTAGATTTACAAAACAGGAAGAAGTTAGGAAGCTATGGTAAGTACCAGGTGCTTATTGAATCTTCTTCTTTCAGGGGTCCAGATCTGGCTGACTTCATTTAGCCTGTGGCCCAAACAGCTGGCAGATTTGCCCTTATGGTTTGAAGATATTTATTAACTGTGGGCCAAACCAGAGATGGTAGAGCAGAACTTAGAAGAAATTGAAATGGAGTAGGGGAAAAGCAGAGAACTGAGAAAGATTTGTGAACAAAGATTTTTAGTAAAACTTTAAAAATGAAAAACCCAAACATCCAGCAATATACTAAATGGTTGACAATTCCTTCCTTCAGTAAATTGAGTACCTGTGATGGTCCAAGCACTGGGGATGCAGATGTGAACAAAACTAGACATGACTCCTGTCTTCCCAGCACTGGGTAGATAACTGGTTAAATGAGTGACAGCACACTTACTCTGGAATGTACACTATTATTAAGAAGACATTTTGCAAAGAACCAGTTAAACAGTGTGGTCTCATGTTATAATAGAGAATTACAAAGTAGGATGCAGAACAGTATTCATAGTGTTAACTCACCCATAATCCACAACGCAAAAACAATTATTAACAGTGTCGTCCATTGCGTTCAGCTTTTTCTTTTTCTATTCTAAACACATCTACTATATTCATAAAATCAACTATTGGAAAATGAAAAGAGTGTTGGTAGTTGTCATTCCTGGGTTATGGGATTATGAGTGCTTTTTGCTTTCTTCTCTATGATTTTCTAGAGTGTCCAAAGTTCCTATGATAAGGATGTATAAACAGGAAATAAGTCATTTAAAACACAATCACAGACACGAACAGAACTTCTCTTCCCCATTTTTTTTCTCTTTCTCCTTGCTGTTGGTGTCTCTAGGGCAGGGCACGCAGGTCTTTACCTGGGAAACACAGGCATTGTGAGAAATGCTTCAACCGTCACTGCCACATTCCTGTGGAGCCTGATGTCTCCTGTCAAGTGATAAACTGCCACCTGTCCTGTGGTGCCACCTTCCACATGTGCAAAGAGGCAGAGCATGAGCTCCTCTGCCCTCTAGAGGAGGTTCCGTGCCTCAACTCCGAATATGGTTGCCCCCTTTCCATGTCCCGCCACAAGCTGGCCAAGCACTTACAAGTGTGCCCCGCCAGTGTGGTCTGCTGCTCCATGGAGTGGAATCGATGGCCAAATGTGGACTCTGAAACAACCCTTCATGAGAACATCATGAAAGAGACCCCCAGTGAGGAGTGTTTGGACACAGCTCTGGCCCTCCAAGACCAGAAGGTCCTTTTCAGATCTTTGAAAATGGTAGAACTTTTCCCAGAAACTAGAGAGCCCACTGAGGAGGAACCTATTATGAATGGTGAAGCCAGCTGGGAGGAAATGGGAGGAGCCGTGGGTGGAACAGAAGCCAGTCTGGTACCACATGGAGGTCTGTCAGCAGCTAAGGGAGAGGTGGCAGAACTGAGTCAAGATGAACGAGAGGTGTTAGCCAAAACCAAAGAAGGGATGGACCTGGCCAAGTTTGACAAGTGGGAAAATATATTCAGCAAAGAGCATGCAGCCTCTGTTTTAACAAGCTCATCAGGCCGTGAGAGTAAGAGTGGACACAGCCCAGGGAAAGAAGAGATTTCTAGTGACAATAACATGGTAGGAGAGGAGGCTCTCAAAGAGAAAGAACCGCAGGAAAACCAGAAGCAGCAGAACTTTCATGCGGCCCTGGAAACGACAGGGCTCGCCCCTTGGCAGGATGGTGTTCTGGAAAGACTGAAAACAGCTGTGGATGCAAAGGACTATAATATGTACCTGGTGCACAATGGGAGGATGCTTATTCACTTTGGTCAGATGCCCGCTTGCACACCTAAGGAGAGAGACTTTGTTTATGGCAACCTTGAGGCTCAGGAAGTGAAGACTGTTTACACCTTCAAAGTTCCCGTGAGCTACTGTGGGAAGCGGGCCCGTGTTGGAGACGCCATGTTGAGTTGTAAACCAAGTGAACACAAGGCAGTAGACACTTCAGATTTAGGGATCACAGTGGAGGACCTACCCAAATCCGATCTCATCAAGACCACCCTTTTGTGTGCTTTAGAAAGAGAACTTAAAGGTCATGTCATCTCCGAATCCAGGAGCATTGATGGGCTGTTCATGGATTTTGCTACACAGACATACAATTTTGAGCCAGAACAGTTTTCCTCTGGGACAGTGCTGGCTGACCTCCTAACCACTGCCAACCCAGGGGGACTCCATGTGGAACTCCACAGTGAGTGTGTGACCAGGAGACACAACAAGAGCAGCTCCGCCTTCACTTTCACTTGCAACAAATTCTTCAGGAGGGATGAATTCCCCCTACATTTCAAGAATGTCCACACAGACATTCAGTCATGTCTCAATGGCTGGTTCCAGCATCGATGCCCTCTTGCCTACTTGGGATGTACATTTATTCAAAACCATTTCCGCCCCCCGGGACAAAAGGCAAAAGTGATCTATAGTCAAGAGCTCAAGACCTTTGCCATCAAGCCAGAGGTTGCTTCAGAGCTGAGTGAGAGAAAGAAGAACAACCATCTCTCAGGCCATGGAGGGAAAAGCCAGAATTGTCTAACCAGCCTGCCCCTGGAGGTTTTGAAGTACATTGCTGGGTTCTTGGACAGCATCAGCCTGTCCCAGCTTTCCCAGGTGTCTGTGCTGATGAGAAATATTTGTGCTACTTTGTTACAAGAAAGAGGGATGGTCCTCCTGCAGTGGAAGAAGAAGAGGTATTCCCATGGAGGCACCTCCTGGAGAGTCCACAGAGAGGCAAGTAAACCCTCATTCATTCATTCATTCATTCAACAACTATTTAGTAAGAACTTCCTATGTGCCAAGCACTGTAGTAGGCACTGGCATTGCACAGGTTCCTGGGAAGAATCCCTGAACTCAAGGAGGTCATTCTAGTGGGGAATACAGACCTATAGACATGTAAATGGCAATACATAATCCCTGAACTCAAGGAGGTCATTCTAGTGGGGCAGACAGACCTATAGACATATAAATGGCAATACACATAGTAGTAATTGTTTATCTCTGTGTATGTGTCCTGAATATCTTCTGTTTGCTCATGTGATTCATTCTCCCACCCTGTGCTCTGTGATCAGTCCCCCAGGAGGCTGATCTCTACAGATTGCCTCAATTAGCAACCCTGCCCTCCAGCTTCCAGCTGGGCTAATGTAGTGGGAGTGTGTCAGAGGGAGACAGGAGGGAGGAAGAGTGAGTTGACAAATCTATTCTTCTGGCTTCCTCCCTGCATGCATTCTCCCCTCCATGACATTTAGCACTGGCCATGTCCCTCCACTGAAGGTGACTGTATCAAGTGACTCTCTCCACACTATTACTCATTCTTGGTTCCAATGACCTCCTTTCTTCTTCCCTTTCAGGCCCAGGGTAGTAACACTCTAGATTGCTATTAGCCTGGGTGGCTTTCCTACACAAAACCCACACATTTGCATATTGTTACTTTTTAAAAATTCTCTTTAAATTACCCAGTTTAAGTGTGCCATCTGTTTCCTGCCTGGAGTCTGATACAGTATGCCAACAAATTCTCCTCAGTCCCATATCAACTAGTTAAAAAAAAAAACAAAAAAAGTTTTTGCCTTTGTTAAGGACATTTTGAAATTCTAAAATAATTTGGTCCATTAATTTCTACTAGTTCAAGTGT
Source organism: Spilogale gracilis (assembly GCA_004023965.1). Lineage (NCBI taxonomy): Eukaryota > Metazoa > Chordata > Mammalia > Carnivora > Mephitidae > Spilogale > Spilogale gracilis. The sequence goes on along the minus strand of PITA01012096.1, from coordinate 54,324 downwards.
CTATTTATGTTCTCAAAAACTCTGCTATATAAATCAAAGAATCTTTCTCTTTGGAAAAATTTTATTCCTTTTTCCTAATCTTACTAATATGTATCATAACTTCTATCAATTTATACAGTACAAAAGTGAAACTCCTAATTCATTATTTACGAGATGCCCTTAGCATCCTTTCCAATGGTAAATATGTGGTAATATGAACTACAAAGTGATGATACCCATTTAGGCCAATAATTCTATAATCTCAATGTAGAATTTCTTCTCAAAATGTGAGTGTGTGCAAACTGGCACTGGAGAGTTAGAGTTCTTTACACCTATTTTCACTAATTATGTCTGAAATATCTTATATATTTTCCATTATTTATTCCCTGAGCAGTCTTCAAAAAACAATTAGAAGACTCTGCTTCACATAGCCAGGCTGCATCCATGTGTTAAACACTGACTGCCACACCCACCCACGTTAGGAATAAACACGAATAGGACAGATCCTGCCTTCAGGTACTGTATGGTCGAGAAATGTCTAATATCTTCCTCTATAAAATCAGATGCAAATAATTTACATATTAGAAAGTTCATTATTTTTTGGCTCATGTTTGTTCCCAATTCAGTGATTGCTGACCATTCCTGAATATCACCTGAGACAAACTAATTTTCCTTTAGAAAGGAAAAAAGGGAATTTTAGTTGGAACCAAACGATGCTTATATTAAAATACCTTTTTTAAAGTAAAAAATGGAAATAGTTCTAAGATCACTGGACACACTTTTCTTATATTGGAACAATAATAAGAAACTGAGGGTAAAGGCTCAAGTTGAAAGGGTATCAGGTTATGCCTACCCTCATAGCCAGATTTTAAAACTAGTGACTTCTACCACATCCCAGGTGGAAAGGAAAAAAAGGGTTTTTGTACCAGAGTCTTAGATCTCTTGAGGTTTCTGTTTTCTGTTCTAGTATGACTCTTCTTAGTTAGGATACCTTTAGTTGTAAGCAACAGAAAACCAACTTAAAATGGTATAAATAATAAAAGGAACTTTCACCCAAAGGCAATAACTCAAGTAAAGTTTGACCTAGCAGCTTAAAAATGCCCCCAAATGACATTTTTACTTTCTATTTCTTACCTCTACTTCCTCTCTAGTGGCCGCATTCTAAGACACAGCTGTCCCTTGGTGGTCCCTGGGGGCTGCTTGCAGCTCCCAAGACTGAAGTATCCCAGTTCAAGTAGAGAGGGGAAAAAGAGAATCTGCTTCTTGGTATCTCAAGCAAAAGTCCTAGGGTAGAGTCCAACTGACACGAATTGTCCTGATTTGAACCCTGTGTCTTTGAAGAACGGATCACTGTTGCTGGTGGGAGGGAGTGGGTATGTGTCTACAGCAGAGTGTTGTAGGCATTCCCACACAATTGCATGGCTGGCTGGGAAGATTATCAGTTGTAAGAGTGAACTAGGAATTGGATGTTGATGAAGAAGCTAACAAATGTCTGCAGCAGCTCAACACTCTCTGGAAGCTAAGAATGTGAAGAACAGAAAGGTATTATGCTCTTCAAATAAAACCAGCCCAAGGGTGTTGCCTCAGTGTTCACCTTTGAACTTCCATGTTTCCTAACAGATCTGGCAATTCAGCAGCCTCTTCTCCAAAATCAAGAGCTGGGAGTTTAATGAAGTTGCCTCCATGTCTGAACACCTGAAGGCCTGTCCTTTCAACGTTGTAGAGCATAAGACTGACCCAGTTCTTTTGACCAGCATGTGTCAGCTCCAGGAGCAGGCCCGAGAGAGCTTAGTTACCACCTTTAGAGCCAGACCACGAGGAAGACACACCTGCTAAAGATTCAGATGCCATCATTCTTGGATTCATCCTCTGAGTTACTGAAAGTAGGACAGAGTGTGATTTTGAGGACTCATTCTGTAAATTGCACACATGCTTATCTAGGTGTATTGGAGTGTACACTGCCCTAAACCTGAGCAGGTGCACAAGGTCTAAGAATTTCCGAAGCCATGGCTTGTACACTTGCTATAAGGGCCATACTGATAACTTATTTCCTCCCCCAACCCTTTTTTTCCCTCTTAGAACAAATCAATGTGAGGAGAAAACGGGTAAATTGAGGCCATTTGAAAGATGAGCCCAAGTCTTAGGAAACGAGAGAGCAGTGAAATTCCAGAGCCAGCAAAGGCCTGTGCTTTCATGGAGAATATTTTAGAGGATGAGCACTTTCAGATTTAAGGGGCAGGCAATGCCGGAGTGGGAGCTGAGGTGCATCCTGGGACACCCAGGGTGAAGGGCACCCGGTTTGATGGTTCTGGAGCTGGGGTTATCTTGAGGGTTAAGTCCAGGTCTTCATTTAGTAAGCCCAGCAACAGAGCACAGCCCAATAAATTGGAGATGTTGGCTGAGTACAGCAACCTCAAGAGCACCGCAGGCCAAAGAATGAGAGGCAGAAAGGAGGTCACAGAGTTCGTTGTGGAGAATACATAGAAGGACAGCCTTGAAAAATGAGGAAGAGTCCAAAGGAGACATTGATTAGTGGAGAAAATTAGCACCAAAAGCCACACACCTACTTTTAAAATGTCAAAAATGACCTAAGAGTCAAGATTCTTTTCTTCTTAAAATGATATTCTAGGTCTGGATTAGGGATAGCACAGGCACCATCTGAGCTAGCGGAGATGACCACAAGACACCAACACCAACTCCAGCATCATGGGGAGTGCATGCCCAGGGAGACCACTCTTGCGGCAAGTGCAGACAAGGCCCACTGCAGTTCCTATGGAACTAGCCATCAGGACCCTGGCACCATTCAAGTACCCAGTGGGGGGCTATGGGAAGGAACACATCTGCACATAGTAGATTTTGTAATTGCTTCTACCTGTTATTGTTCATGACTCCTGTCTGGAAAAAAATGGGTCATACATTGGTCTTGGGTAACAGACAGTGAATACTCCCCAAAACAAGAGTAAAATACGTAATAAAAACAGCCATCCCCTAAAGCAGGTTTTCTCAGAACTACTGACACTTTGAACTAAATAATTCTTTGTTTTAAGGGACTGTCCTGTGTGTTATAGGATATTAGCAGCATCCGTGGCCTCTATCCCATAGATATCAGTAGCACGCCACTGCGGTAACAACCAAAAGTGTTTCAAGATTGCCAAATATCCTCCGGGAATCAAATCACTCTGGTTGAGAAACACACTAAATAATGTCATACCAGTGCCAGTAACTTACGATAAGCTTTTTAGTACAGTAAAATCTTACATAATGGTCTATAGCGGTTATGATTATATGTAGTTCTTCTTTATTTACTAGATAACTTTTAGACAGATGTGATTTTAAGTTGGGAACCAGATGGAGCTGGCTGTTTGGTGTGCTTTCTGCCCTTAAGTCATGTGTAAAAAAAAAAAAAATATATATATATATATATATATATCCTTTCAGCTCTCTCCAGATGTAGCAGAAACAGGGCATATTGAGCTACTTATCTCGTGTTTCTTTCCCTCTCACCTGAATCAGTGCCGTTTTCCCAGCAGTCCTCATGCAAGTGAGAAAGTAGGGAAAAGGAGGACAGGTATTATGGGGAAGCAGAAAAAAAAAGAATTTAAATAACAAAAAGAAAGCGTCTAGTCAGTCTGGATGCTTATTGTTGCCTGGGTCTCTCTCTGAACATGGTCCAGAGCTGCTATAGATGAAGTAGAGAACACTTGAAAGAAGAGTCAAGGCAGGATTAGAGCAAGTCCCAGAGTGGAAACCTGCTTATCTTTTCATTAACATGCACCACTTGGTATAGTTGGTAATGTGACTCTATGTTTCTTAATCCATTCTGCTTGGTTTATATTTCATATTTGCACTTAAGGCACCATTTTCTAAAAGCACAACTAGAGTGTGAACTATGATTTTATTCAATGAAGATGGGTGACTGGAAACAACTGAACACTGAAGTGGGAGAAAGGGGAAGTTCTTCAGGTATCAGTTCCATGTGTCTTGGATCTAGTTCCCTCCTATCTGGAGGAAGAAAACCCCTGAAGTCCACTCTGGGTTTTTTCTTTTACTAGAAAAAGAGAAAGAGGATCTATTGCCCAAGGGAGATGAAAATCAGGGGCTGCTCTTGGGCAGATGAGAAATATAGAGAAAGGAAGAGAGCAGAAGATTTTTCTTCACAACCTGGGTAGCTCAGGGTCCCGCAGAGCAGCCAGGAGACTGCCCGTATGGCTCTGTGGGCTTCACACTTGCAGTCCATCTTTATTTTCCTAGTTACTGCCTTTGGAGCAGTATTGATCCGCATCATCAAACACATTTGTTAAGATATTTAATTGAATATGTTGCAGGAAACCAGGGTACTACAGGTGACCACCGGTCTACACAAACAAGCACATTTTATGGTGAGAGGGCAGTGGGAGCAAAAAGGAAGCCTCTTAGGGAGACTGTGGATCAGACAGAAGAATGACTGGATTCATAAGATGAGGCTGTGGTGAGTAGCATGAGAAGCAGAATTACCTGACAGAGGCAAGACATGTACATATGGCGTCAGATTAGGAAGGAGCTGAGGGGAGTGAAAAAGAATAGGAATAGGAGCTTGGACAGGGTGGTGTCTGAATGAAGAGCACCACCAAGAAAATCAGCCCCAAGTAAGTATCAGCCAGACGTGGAGGGTGAAGTCTGTAGCGCTGAAGCAAAAAGGACGTTTCTGTCTTATAATGAAGGGAAAAGTGAAAAAGCAATGTGGGACTTGGAGAGGTAACAGGAAAACCACTGTGACAGTCTGGTCTTTGTGTGATATCAAGTCAAACTGAAGTGAAGAAAAGGATTATGTATATCTCTAGTGACTTGCCTCTGGATGCTGGAAATCCCAATGTTTCTAGAAGCAGAAATAAAAGCCACTTTGCACTCTGGAAGGTTACCTGGTGAGTCTTGTAAGTTAGGTCTAAAGACAGATTCGTGACTCCCTAGCACAGGGTCACTGTGGAGACAAAGGAGTGTATGTCCTAAAGAAAAACCAAAGAACCAGCCTGAGGGATGCAGTGCTGTAGTCATGTGAGGAGCTCACCAACTTTAGGAAGTCCTAGAGCAATTCTGTATCTCGGTCACTAATCCTAGCTCCCCCTTGATCCCACTTTTTTCTTCATCTTTGCCCTAAATCCTGACTTTTATTTTGATTTTGCCTAGGATCTCCTATCAGACTTTGCTAAAACCAATGGTCTAGGGCCTCTCATTCTTTCTCATCCCCATAATTTGCTTGATGATTTGCTTCTTTCCCACCACTAACTATCCATGGAGTCACCTCTTTTCCTATCAGCCTTAGCCCGAGACCATACAGAATGTTCTTAAGTTTCCTCTATCTGTCCTCTACTTGGCCATCAATTTCAGTCAACCAGCTACAAGGAAGCCTGAACTTTCTCTAGTAGAGGCCACTGTCTCTGACCTTAAATTTTTACTCTTACCACCTCACTGGAGCCTGTGGTCCTTTAGCTTTGGTCTCTTTTTATTGGCCAAATCTCCCTTTTCATCCTTTCAATCCCATAATTTGTGTTTCTTCCTCAGGAGTCATGTCCTAAAAGAATGTAGTCATTATTCCCAGGCAGAGGATGGCCAGCCTCTCACAACTGCTAAAGCCAAAAAACTTGAACTGCTTTACTATGGACACTTCCTGGTCTCCTGGAACCCCACCTTACTGCCATTTTCCAGGTCAACATGTTTTGGATTGAGTTTAAATACAGTCTAAGGAAAAGGCCCAACCCTTGATATCCAGGGTACAGGGCAATGGGCAGTGGCAGGAGGGAGTATTATAGATACGCCTGAAAGAGGGAAGAACTGGAACTGTGAGAGTAGGGCCATTGAGGGCTACATAAAAAGTAGTATTTACCTCATAGAAATGAATCATAGTCCCACTTTATTTCTGATTTAAGACTGAACAGAGAGAAGATTAAAGAAATATCTCCACAGAAAAGGAAAGTGGGCAAATAGCACAGCCAGGGAAACCAGGCAATCTAGACATACCTTTCCATGTAAGCAAACCAGGAAGCTCAGAGCTCACTAATGGAGCAAGGAAGGACTTGGGGTATTGGAGGAAGCATTCATGGGGAAGGAGGAAGGACCACAAGATAAACGTCCATGAGCTCATCTCGGGTAGAGAGGACACTGAGTAGAAGCAGACCCCTTCCTTATGCTGTCTCTGCCCCAACCCCTAGTGGAGAGGGAGAGGAAAGGCTGTCTAAAATATCAGGGAACTCACGACCCTTGCAGCAGGAATGGGGCATGGGTGGGGGCAGAACAACTTTGGCCATGGGAAGGCACAGTGCAGACGACAGGGAGGGCCAGTTATTGGAGGAGCTTGACATAGTTTGCAGGAAAGAGTCCAAAGTGGCCATGGCAACGTCCCCGCCACCAGCCCTCGTCCACCATCTCAATGTCAGTAATGATGTCATCAGGATCAAAGGAAATCTCGTCACTTCCCTCTGGGGAGGAAATTGATGGAATATTAGGATGGTCAAACAGTAAACTTTCCATTCCTGTGCCCACTATACACCTCAGGGAGGGAAAGGGGCTGTTTCTTGATGCCAAGGCTGTTCCTTCCCTGACCCCCAGAATCCATTTCCCTCTCTCCTAGTAAGGGCCTCCAGGCACCAGACCCCTCAGGCAACTCCAAACCTACCTCCTTGGTAATCATACAGGGCCATAGCTGAGACCCCTGCTCTAGTCCCAGCTGGGTAGCCAGATGATTCTGCATAATGAGAGATATAGACATGGTCTCACCAACATGATGAAGGAAAACAGGCCTTTCTGGGGAGTGAGGCAATTCTTCCTTTTGCCCTCCCCTGGACTAGACACAATTCAGGAGCTATTTCTCCCCTACCACTCACCAGCTAGTGTGGAGGGACAAGAAGGTCTCTCAATTTCAAGCACTTCTTCATAGTCGCCATCTGGTTCACCATCCTGCTCCTGCCTGTCCATGTCCATGTCCCCAACATCCTCATAGTCATTTTCAGGCTCAGGCTCAGGCTCAGGTTCAGGCTCAGGCTCAGGCTCTGCTTCATACACTGGCTCTTCCTCCAGCTGCAGGCCTTCCGGAGTCCTGGGAGGCAAAGCTGGGGGCTCCTCGTCCTGAGAAGGGATGGTGGAGATCAGAGTAACTTCCACCCGCCAGGAACTGCCTCTCTAAAACCTCCCAGTGTAGGACAGCTAAGACCCCCACCCATCACCATCCTACCATTTCTACCCTCTATCCTTTCCTCTAATAACCTCTCCTAGGGAACCCAATCTTTTATCCATCTTCATTCCTTGATCTCCTCCCATACCCACTATTCAAAACGCCTACCAAGAGGTGACAGGAGGGAAATGTAAAAAATGTGAGGATAGGGAACTGGAAAGCAAGTCTGGTTCCTTGAATGAGCAGGAAAACACTGAAGCAAAACCATGTTGTTGGGAATACCACAGGCAGGATGACCAACTGTCTTGGTCTGCCCAGGACTGGGTGGACCCCAGAATGCAAGAATTTCAGTGCTAAGACCAGGATAGTACCAGACAAACCAGGATGGCTGGTCAGTTCATATGGCCCACCTTCTTAGGACATGAGGAGATGGAAAGGGGCAGAGAATCTTTGGGGCTCTACTTACCTCCGGGGAATTGTGCCTCAAGGCCCGGACAGGCACTGGGTGTTCCCTACTGGTTCTCACAGGCCCAGGCTCTGATGATGGACAGCTCCCTGCTGGAGGCCAGGCCTGGGGAGAATAAAACATTTCCTTTATAAGTTTCCAAACCACTCTTTTCTATCTTATACTGACCTGGAATACCCCTTTCTGTCTCTGTCAATCCAAACCACCCCTCAAGATGGGCTCCAACCTGAAGTGATACTCCTTCCTCTTGTTCCTGCAGCAATGACCAGCTGCGCAACCAAATATACAAATCTTGGTTTATATAAATCTGGGAATCCTGCCTCCCTTAACATTTTGGTATATATGAGGCCCAATCACTCAGACTGAAATCTTCCTGAAGACAGGAAGATTTTAGGCTTTGCCTAACACCAGGCAGGACTGTGCCTTTCTTCTATTAATGATTTGGACTCCTTAGGCTCCCATCTGGGCAAGAAATCCTGGGTGTGAACCCCAGGAGGCCAAGCACTCACCTCTGAAGAGATTTTCTTGGGCAATGGGGCTGGTACCTCTGGCTCTCTCACAGTCTCCACTGGCTTTTGAGCCTCATGGCTCATCTTTATCAGGGCCTTTCTCTCCTGTTGCTGCCTGGCTATCTGCTGTGCCTTTTCTTCTTCTTCCCGCTTCCTCTTCTCCTCAGCCATAGACTCAAATTTTGCCTTCAACCCACGTGCACCACTAGAAGCTGCAGACATAGGCAAGAAGAATTAGGATTGTCTTGGGTCGCAGGTGGGGGTGGGGGGTTGCACTCACGGGGAAAAAAAGGAATTGGTTAAATATCCAAGCAGAAAGCAGATGGAGAGGAACTCCTGAGAGGAAATGTAAATGGGGAACAAGGGGATTATGGAAGGAGGATGGAGCCCTAAAGCCCAGACTTCCATATAGTCAGGCCATGCAATCTCAGACTCTTGCCCTTTCTAAGTTATAAGCCTTGTACCCTAACTACCATCCTTTCCTCTCTACATTCGTTAAATCTGTATGCCCTCTGACCACCACCTACCCTCTCTTCCCACAACCCAAGCTCTTATCCTTCTGTATTCTTCCCAAATGGCTCCCTATCGCTCCCTTCTTGTGTTCTCTGCTTCAGTTCCTCCCCAATGCACTCTATCTCTCTTTCCATTTAACCTGATTTCTTTTGGAGAGAGAATCTGGAAATAAATGGTCAGGGTCAAGTGTATCTCAGCTACTCTAGGTAGTTAAAGGCATAGAGGAGGTAGTTTTAGCATAAGAAAGAATGAGAAGGGAGAAGTAGTTGAGGGACACAGAGAAAAGAAATTGTTAAGACTCACCAGCTTCTATGGGTGTCGTCTTTTTATAAGCTGTGGTTGGAGCCTCCATTTCATTGAAGCCAACAGCGCTCTGCAAAGAGGAGAAGAGTATGCACAGTGTGGGGAAGAGAAGGAAATGGTAACAAACTAAAATCAGTATTGGGGTTTAAGCCCTCTATAGGAGATATCCCTGACCATTTGATGCTCAATAGTTAAGTAAGGTATTCTAATACTGTTATTTTGTGGCAGAGAGAGGGGTAAATGAATTGTAAACTGGTGGGCTCAGCTGCCCTTTTTGAAGGTTTAGTGTACCTAGAATTTCACACCTCTAAGTCCAGCTGCCTAGAATGCAGCAGGGACCCAGCCAATGCATGAAGAAAAACTCATGTGAATGGAGTGAGGAGAGATTATAGATTGAATTAAGCAATGCCTAACAATCAATGAAATTTCAAACATCACCTTTCCCTGAAGTTTATGTGTTTGTCTCTCTCTGTCTCCCTCCACTCTCTTTAGTTAAAGCTCAGGCTGCAGAACACTTGTCCATTACATGCTGAAAGCAGTCAGTGGGGACTATAGGAAGGCAGGTCAGGACACTTAGCAGTTTAGAGATCTATTGTCAAGACATTGATGTGTGATGCTTTACCTTATCCACTCGGTCCTTCTGGATTCCATACTGACCACCAAAGCCCTTGGCATAATCTACAGGACAGAAGTGTTGAGAGTATAAGAAGAAGTAAAATACTAGGAATGTGTAGGTAGAGGAATCAGGGGAAGAAAGACTTAGAAGACAAAAATATGGGAAACAGAAATGGATGAGGAGGTATGAGAATCAGAAAGTAGAGAGAAGCTTAGATGGGAAGAGGCAGAAAAGGATTGAGAGAGAATGGACAGGAGGGAGATGTGAAGAGGAAAAGATAAAAAGAGAGTAGTGACAGAAAAGGAAGGAATATAAAGGAAAAAATAAGGAGAGCCCTCCACCATCCCCTATGTGTCCCAGGAAGGAGAGAGAACTCTCTGTCCTTGTGAGGAAGAGGAGCCCATGAGACTCATAGCCAAATCACGCACATGTCATCACCCAGCCTACCTGTCTTTACCCTTTTCTCCGTGACTTCTTCCCTCTAGTCTCCTCTGTCCTGCTCCTAATATTGCTGTTTTCCTCTCTACCCTCCTGGTTTCTCCCCACCCCCTCACACTTAACCCTTTATACCACCACGCCCACTGCACATCTGTACTTCTGTATTATGGGTCCTTTGTGTCATCTTCCAGAAAGGAAGTAGGGCTCTATGCTACCGTGTGACCTCCCTCCTCTCCCACTCCAACTCACCTCTCTGGGACTCATGTTTCTCTGTTTCTCCTTTGTAGTCATATCCCAGAGCGGCCTTGTCTCGTTTATCCTTCTCTATCCCATAGCGGCCTCCAAAGCCATGAGAGTAATCTAGGGTGGAAAGAGTAGTCATGAGAACCCACTCTCAGCCCACAGAAAGGTGCTGTGGAAGAGAAAAGTCAGGAGGGATGGGTGCAGGGCGATAGGAGCCTGGGAAGGCAGCCAGGCTATAAACTAGGTAGATTAAAGAGAAACTGTCCTAAGCCATCTTTTGTAAGCTTTAATTCAACATTGTTCACTCCTTTCCTCTCCTTCTTTATTTCCATCCCCAGAAGAGAAGATTATTTCATTTTTCTCCTTTCTTCAAGGAAGGGGAAAGTACAGAGAATGTAAGAAGAGACTTTTAGGGTGGGGGAAAGAAAATACATATGAAATTTATGCCTGTCTCTACTTCCATATAAACACTTAGAAATGTCTGCTAAAATATAACAATCTTTTTTTTTTTTTATAGTGAAGCTCAAGAGACAAGAAAGAAGTCCTGGCTCCAAAAACAAATAGATGAATCAAATAAGTAGAGATGAGGGTAATTATGAGCTGTGTCAGAAAACCCAAGGGTGTTTTAAATACCAAATTTAGTGCCTAGGAATTAGGATCTAGGGTCACATGTCCTTATACAAGAACACGGGGCTGGGGGACAAGAAATAGACGTCTGCCCACTCCTATAAAAAAGTCATAAAAAAATTCTACTCATTTGTGTAGGAAAATGGTGAGGGAGGTTGTCGTCTGTTCAGCATTTGGTAGGGGAAACTTTACCTATGGGACTCAGGAACTCCAGGCCTACCTGGAGTATATAGAATACAAATATCCAGTTTTAAACAACTTATATTACACAGAAATTCTAAGCTGAGAAATTAATGCAGATCTAGAAAAATACATACCACAGAAAGAATACGTATCAGAAAGATGGCTGGAGTATGAGACAAAGTAGACCTCAATACAAAATGCATTATAAGTGACAAAAGAGATATGACACAAAATAAGAGAACAAATCATCATTAATGAGGAATATGTATACTGGTATGACCTATCAACAGAATCACAACTCATGAGGCAAAAAGTGACAAAAACAGGAAGATAAATAGAAAAATCTGTGATCCCAGGTGAAAATTTTAATGCTCCTCTTACATTAATTGATAGGATGTTTAGACAAAAAGAATCTAAAATTATGGAAGGTCCAAACAATATTAGCAAATAACAAGACCTAATTGACATTTACAAAACATTATATCCCAAAACTGCAGACTATACATTTTTTCATGCACACAAAACATTCACCAAGATAGACCGTATGGTTGGGACACCTGGATGGTTCAGCTGGTTAAGCATCTGATGACTTATTTCAGCTCTAGTCATGATTCTAAGGATCATGAGATCAAGCCCTACATCGGGCTCTGCACTAGGCATGGAGCCTGCTTATAACTCCCTCCCTCTCCCTCTGCCCCTTAACCCTGCACTCTCTCTCTTTCTCTCTCTCTCTCTTTCTCTCAAATAAATAAATAAATAAATCTTTTAAAAATTTTTTTAAAAAAAGAGAGAGACATCCAAATGAGAATGAAAATTTCCAGTATGCATCAGGATGAGTTCCAGAAAAAGGAGTAAAATAGAGAAGAATAGAGGCACTATCCAAAGAAAATATGCCTGACACTTTTCATAAAGGAAGTATTTCTCAGGTTGAAGAGGATCAATAAGTCCCTTGTAGAGTATGAGAAATAGATCCAACACCTAGATATATCCTGATGATATCTGAGAATATCAGAGAAAAAAAGAAAGCCTTTCATGAAAAAATAAAATAAGAGCAGGACAGAGAGACAAGATATGTTGTCTACAGAGGAAAGTTGGTTAGACTACCTAAGAGAGATGCCAAAGAGGATGAAAGAACACCTTCAAAGTGTTGGAAGGAAAATAGCAATGAAGAATGGAATAAAATGTATTTTTCAGACAAAGCCTGGGAGTTCTTTCATCAGCTCTCACAGGAAATATTATCAAAGGATATACTTTAATAAGAACGAAATAGAAGAAAGAAGCAAACAGTGAGATACCATCAACCGTGATGCTCCAGGAACTTGTTAAATACGTTGGTCAGTTTAAATAAGTATCCACTAAATAATAATAACGATCCATTTTTGTCAGGTTTAAAGACACATGGAGGGGCACCTGGGTGGCTCAGTTGTTAAGCATCTGCATTTGGCTCAGGTCATGATCCCAGTGTTCTGGGATCAAATCCCGCATCGGGCTCCCTGCTCAGAGGGAAGCCTCCTTCTCCCTCTCCCTTTGCCCCTCACCACTGCCCACGCCACGCCCCCCCCAGTTTGAACTGCACCCCTCTACCCCCCACTCATGCTCCCCCATCACGGCCCCTCATGTTCCCCCACCCCTGCTCCTGCTCCCCCCACGCATGTTCTCTCTATCTCTCTCTCTCCCTCTCAAATAAAGAAAATCTTTTTAAATAAATAAATACATAAACACATAAAACAAACTGTGGAGCTACATCGTGGAACTAGAGGGAGGTGAAGACAGCTGTTGGGTGGTGAAGTCTGAGCAGAGCAGGTCAATCAGGTTGCTAAGGCTGAAGGGCCGGGTCCTTGCCTTTCTGAGATGTGTGCTTCTCCACTTCGCCCTTGTAGTCAAAGCCAACTGCTGACTACAGAGAAAACCAGAGTGCATTGGTTAGAACTGGGGCTGACCATTTCTCCCCTCCCTCATATCCTTATCCCTAGCTCAGGCCAGAGGCTAGTTTACAAGAGCTCAGGGCTGAGAATGGGCGTTCAACCTAGAAGCAGATGAGCGCTCTGACCTGATGGGCTGGCGTAGCAGTGGTGTGCCTCAGAGCAATGAACATGGGTTCTCTGTGTTCATCAGCTCCAGATTCAAACCCCAACCCCAACCTTCCCTATTTACAGTTGTTTAACTTTAGGCATATTCTTTATATTACTTAGTCTCAGTCTCCTCAAATATGAACGGAAAATAGGCAAACCTGCCTTATTAACCTCAACTATAAAATGGGAGAAATGATCCCTTTTATTTGGGATATTGTGAGTACTAAATGGGGCAAGGTGTAAAAAGGGCTTGCATTGTGTTATTCGGTAAATTAGTGCTTTTCTTCCAAACTTTCATGAAACTAAAATGAGGTAATAGCTAGGAAAGTGCTTTGTAATCTATAAAACACAATGCACATGTAAGAAATATTGTCTCATTCCCAATTAACTATACTATGCTTCCTCTCTTCCCCTAAGTTGCAGTGGAAACCCAGAGATTCATTTTGATGGGATGAGAGGCAACTGGGAGATCCTAGCTGCTCCAGGACTGGATATGCTGGCCAACACCTAACATCACCACACAGCTGCATCCCCATCTAGATCAGTACATATGGGTCTCTAAGCAAGACAAGATTTTACATCTCAAGAGGTATTAGTACATATTGGTTTTTGATATACGTGACACGGTGATTGTTTAGGTGATTCAGTTTTTGGGTCCTGAGGCAGGTGAAAGAAAGAATGATGAGAGATCAGGCAAGGGCAAGATGGAAGGTTAGAGAACATTCCATGCTCCATACTCCATTACTGTCTTAAAAAATTATCTTCTTTCTCCCTTTCCTTAAAGTAATTTTGAACATTTCTGCCCACCCCCCTAAAATGCAAATAACATTTTAACACTTAGCTTGAAGGATTCAGGCCCACCTAATTAACAACTGCAGGTAAAGAGAAAAATCTTAGCTAGCGGTGAAGGAAATGTCCTGTCTGTATGCAACTGCAAGGGAAGAGACACAATTTTGCACTGTAAAAAACAAGATCAAAGAGTCTGATCTGGGGTGCCTGGGTGGTGATGTCGGTTGGGCATTCTCCTCTTTTTAAAATTATTTTTGTTTGTTTGTTTGTTTGTTTGTTTTTGGACAAATGAGTCTTTAAAACCTTTGGACTTTGGGTATTTGACACGAAACCCTGTGAAAAGTAACCTTTACCTTCTAAAAACATAACAACCCTAATTAGCTGTTTTACTTGATTGTTTGCTGCTGTGGTAATTATACTTAAGCTAACATCTGTGTTCTCCTGAAAGGCATAAATAATTGTAACGTTCTGATGTTTGACCGAAAGTAGAGTTTTGAAATTTCCCTCTTCTTTCTTCACGCATACAGATATAATAAAAATCAGTGGTTTGATGGATTCCTTATCTAAACAGTTTGAGAATCTTTGTCTCATTTAAATTAACACAATTCAGCTCAGCCTGTGGTCTCCCAAAGTGGCACCAAGGAACTTGCATCCTCATGATGGACCCTCCTGACTCCACTGTCCTGTCTTTCCATAGGAGAAGCATAGACCCATGTTCAATGGTCAGTACTGGTAAATCCCACATGATTTGAGCTGCGTAGCACAGGGAGAGACTTACCTTGTCAGCCCTGTCCTTCTCAACTCCATATTTTCCCCCAAAGCCTTTGGCAGCATCAGTCTGAGAAGAGTGCTTCTCTACCTCAGCAACATACTCATGGCCCACGGCACTCTAAGCAAAATCAGATGGAATGAGTGAAAGACAAAAATGACCATAAAAAATGAAATGATACCAACAAGAGATTAACTCTAAGGAACAAACTGAGAGGTGCTGGGGGGGTTGTGTGGTGGGATGGGGTAACTGGGTAGTGGGCAATAAGGAGGGCACTTGATGTAATGAGCACTGGGTGTTGAATGCAACTGAAGAATCATTACATTCTACCCTAGAAAGATACTACACTATATCTGATCTAACTTGAATTTAAACAAAATTCTGGAAAAAAAAGCAAGAAAAGAAAGAGAAAGAGAAAGAGAGAGAGAGAGAGAGAAAGAGAGAGAGAGAGAGAGAGAGAGAGAGAGAGAAAGAAAGAAAGAAAGAAAGAAAGAAAGAAAGAAAGAAAGAGAGAGAGAGAAAGAAATGATACTGTCATGGGTTGGGGTGTAAAAATACTGGAAATTCTACCCTGGGTCAGTCTCACAGCCTCCAGCAGTGTCTCACACAAGCACTGTGTGATACAGGGAGAGCAAGTTTACTTTTTCTGGAGGCTCATACACCCTAAGTCTTTTTAAATACCATTGGGAATCCATCATTCAGGAAACTCCTATAGGGTGGACTGGGAACCCCAAAGACAGAGACAAGGTAGACAGACGACATTTAAATTGGAAAACAAAAAGGAAAGCTAACACCAAAGGGTTAATGGGTTAAAGTAGAATGAAGTAGTTCCTGAGGAGAGATCAAAGGGAACTGACTTAATGCTGCAGCCTATTGCATATTTCATGAAAACAGCCAGATGCTTTTGTTCTGGATCTTTGTTTCTGGGTGTCCATCAAATTTCAGAAGAGCCAACTGAGCCCTGATAGTTAACAGTGACTGACTACACCAAAGGGGGTTGACAGACAATACTGCGATTAGCCCGAGAGGGCATATGACTTTCCAATTTCCCTCCACTTTTTACTCCATCTATTGTTTTATTTTTCTATTTGGTTTTGAAATCTCTCTCTCTTCCAATATTTAGATGTGGCTATTTTAATAATCTGGGACTTGAGTAGACTTCAAATCAAATAATGATACCTTGCAGGGTCTCAACTAAGAAGAAATTAAAAAGCTCCTCCTTCCTCCTGTATTTCCAAGCTCATGCTGGGATAAACATTATCAATACAGAGATTGATGTGATACACTGCCCCGTATGGGATTCTGGGAACTCATTTTAGTATTGGTAAAATTTGCTTGTGAATTTAAGAATGAATGAATGTTTATCTATTTTAGGTTTTTCCTAGGAATTTGGTGGAGAATATACGCCTGCCTGTGCTGCACTTTACACAATGACAAAACAAAACTCACTTCTTGCAGGTGAACCAACAGCTTTCACGGGATATATTTTTTTCTCCTTGGAGATAAACGTTTTTTTATTTTAAGCATGTATCTCTGTCTTTGAGGTTAGAAAAATCGGTGGAAACTATGATTTGTAATATAATCATTTTTATCATGCTTTTATAGTAGCTAATGGATAAAGGAAAATAATATTCATATTTGAAGGCATCTAATAAATAACTTCAACATTTTTCACATGTGCACATGATATATGGTATAATATGTATACAAAAAGAACACTAAGTACACAGTAAAGAAAATAAGAGAAGTTGCAACATCAACATGATATACAAACATTTAAAAGCAGTAAATGATTTTAAGACATATTTTTTCCATCTTTAATTGTGACTCTGTCTCCTTGGTCTAAGAGTTACAGTGTGGCTGGGCCTACCATGGGCCACCCCTTTAAATTTTTGAATCCTGTTTTCCATCACCTATACTTTATGTGTTGAAATCAGGAAAAATACATTTATTATATGGACATCTTATTTTAAAGCCCAAACAAAACTGTGCTTTTGAATAAAGTTTTAAACCATAATACCAATAAGTGGATCATTCTATCTTTTGTCTTTAAGCAAATACCTTCTTTTCAACTTACCTTGTCCATTCGGTCTCTTTCCACTCCAAACCGACCTCCGTACCCATGGGATGCCTTGGGCCCCGATTCCATCTCCTTCTTCTTGAGACTATCATGCTCCTCTGACACTTTGTTCCTCAGCTGGTGGATGCTGGAAGTAACCACATGACAGAGACTCATATAGCAGGGAAGTGAAAGAATTCTCCCTCCCAGAAAAATGAAATCTTGAGGTGTGTTGTTTATTTTTAGCAATCATCTGAGCCCCCAAAGTGTATCAATACTTAGTCTGGGAGTAAGAGATTAGTGTGGCCTATATACCATAGTCTGATTTAAACTCTCCATAAGCCAATAATATTTCCTCTAGTCTGTTATTTTGTCCACTAAATAACCTCCTGATATTTTCCTCCTTTTTCATGCTCCTGAATATTAGAGGACAGTCACACCAATTATATTCTTGTAACTGGGAAGTTATTTTCCTTCTGGCATTAGATATTCTCTCTCGAGAAGCACAAAAATATTTGTATACCCTTTTGCCCACATAGCCTAGTCCTGAGAGTCTTCTCCAAGGAAATAATTTTAAACATGGCAAGGCTTAATGTCTAATACTATGCACTGAAACATTGTATGTAATAGCAAAACTAAGAAACAATTTATATGGCCAATAGTCAGAGAATAGTTAACTAAATTGCAATATTACCTCTCAATGGCATAGTAGGAAGTCATTAACAATGACGGTTAGGAAAAACGTAGTATTGGAAGATTTATCTATACATTAAATATTTCGTGTATATTCATGTCAGAAAAGAATGTCCTTTGCCTCTATTCTCAAATTTGATAATTCCTAAAGCTAAAATCTAATAAGACAAACAAAAAGCAGAATCAGATCTATAAATACAGAGAACAAAATGATGGTTGCCAGAGGGGATAGGGGCAGGGAAAATGGATGAAGGGAAGAAGCAGGCTTCTGGTTACAGAATAAACATGTCACAAGAATAATAGTCTCTGGGTGTTATACTCAACTAATGAATCATTGAACACTACATCAAAACTAATGATGTACTATATGTTGCCTCACTGAACACAATAATAATAAAAAAGAATAATAGTCACAGCATAAGGAATATAGCCAATGATATAATAGTGATGTAATGGGACAGATGGCAATTACACTTGGGGTGAACATAGCATAATGTATAAACTTGTGAAATCACTAAACTGTACATCTGAAACTAATTTAACATTATCAACTATACTTCAATGATAAAAAAGCTAATTAAAAACTAATCTATTGGGTGCCTGGGTGGCTCAGTTGGTTAAGCGGCTGCCTTCGGCTCAGGTCATGATCCCAGAGACAGGGATCGAGTCCCACATCGGGCTCCCTGCTCGGCAGGAGCCCTGCTTCTCACTCTCTCAGTCCCTCTGCTTGGGTTCCCTCTCTGGCTGTGTTTCTCTCTGTCAAATAAACAAATAAAATCTTAAAAAAAAAAAAAACTAATCTATTCATCTTTCAATGGACATCTGGGCCCTTTCCATATTTTGGGCATTGTGGACATTGCTGCTATAACATTGGGGTGTACGTGCCCCTTCAAATCACTATGTTTGTATCCCTTAGATAAATACAGAGTAGTGCAATTGCTGAGTTGTAGGATAGCTCTATTTTTAACTTTTTGAGGAAGCTCCATACTGTTTTCCTGAGTGGCTGTACCAGTTTACATTCTCTCCAACAGTGTAAGTGGATAAGTGGTATATATGACAGTGCAATATTACTCAGCCATCAAAAAGACTGAAATCTTGTCATTTGCAACAGCATGGATGGAACTAGACGGTATGATGCTAAGGAAAATAAGTCAGAAAAAGACGAATATCATATGATTTCACTCATATGTGGAATTTAAGAAACAAAACAGATGAACATAGGGGAAGGGAAGAAAAAATAAAATAAGATAAAAACAGAGAGGGAGGCAAACCATAAGAGACTCTTAATTATAGGGAACAAACTGAGGGTTGCTGGAAGGGAAATGGGTAGGGGGAAGGGCTAATTGGTGATGTGCATTAAGGAGGGCACTTGTAATGAGCACTGGGTGTATGTGTGAGTGATGAATCACTACACTCTACCTCTGAGACTAATAATATACTCTATGTTAACTAAATTGAATTTAAATTAAAAAATTAAAATTAAAAAAGTAACTGCATCAGGAATAAGTAAAATATAAAGCCATTATCAGGGACTTAAAAAAAAACTAATAAAATTCACTCTTAGTATTAATTGCTGTAACACATGAAGGACCACGTAGCCTTGATTTGGGACACCTCGATCCCTAAGCGAATGTAGCATCAAAAGGAGGCATTCTCCTTACTTCACTTTCATCTTCCCATGAGGGTAGAAAGCATCTCTGCATATTTGTTTGCCCTGAGGATATGAAGCGCTAGCTCAGCACTAGCACTAGCCTCAGTGAGTGACAATCAGGACTGATACTTGGACACCTATAAGCACCTCTGGGGATTCTTAGAAACATTTGGGCAAGAAACCCTTAATAAAAAAGTTGACTTCCTGCAGCAAGAAACAGAAGTTTAGAGAATTGAGACAGTGATGTTATGGGACTTCGCTAGCTCCAGAAAACCAGATACACTGGTTAGTTAGAATGGCCACCCCACAACAAGAAATTCTCCTCTTTCATGGGAGAATAGATCCATCTGGTGGCCCTGGAGTCTTTTTTGGAGCCCACCAAAAGTCTTTTTTAGAAGCCTTCAGCTTTAGTCACTGTTAATTTTAGAAAGCTGGCTTTGAACCAGATGAAAAAGCCAAGTGCTGGAAGAACCATCTGTTCCCATGCCTGCTCTAACCTTCCTGGCAGTGGTGGAGGCAGAGATCCTGTGTTGCTAGTTCAACAACACTGACACTTTAGAAATGTCGGTGTCAAAAAAGCAATTGGTTCCAAGAACATGCAAATAGTTGTTATTTCCCAACCAAATTATTCCGATGAAGAATGAAGAAAATGGGGCTAAGCACTAATTACAAATGAGGAAAAATGTGCAAAGTTGTAATGATCCAATGATTGCCACAAGGGTCATAACTATATCATAGTTAAGACAAGGTTTTAGGGGCACCTGGATGGCTCAGTTGGTTGAGCGACTGCCTTCGGCTCAGGTCATGATCCCGGAGATCCGGGATCGAGTCCCACATTTGGCTCCCTGCTTGGCAAGAAACCTGCTTCTCCCTCTCTCACTCCCCCTGCTTGTGTTCCCTCTCTGGCTGTGTTTCTCTCTGTCAAATAAATTTTTAAAATTTTTTTTAAAAAAGACAAGTTTTTAAAAGGGATTTTAAAGATGAGATTCAGTAACTTCCACCTCCTGGATGACAGCAAGGCTACTCAAAGCATCATGACAATAGATAATGCAATTAAAAAAATAGATAATACAATTTAAATTAAAAAATGTTGGGGCCAAAGAAGACCAACTTCTTACCAAATTCTATAGAATATAGCTGAAGCCACTCTAAGTAGGTCTTAATTATATTGCTCCTTCGCTCAATAAATGTTACATATTAATTAAACCTTTGAGTGTAAGGCACTCCACTATGAAGACAGTGGTCTGGTGGAAGAGATACAAAAAGTTATGATCCAATGCGCTAAGTGGCACACATAAGAAACTTTTGACACATTAACTCTCAGATGCCTATTTTAAATTTTAAAATACCTTGGACTTGATAAAGCAATGCAGTTTACGGGAACCAAGTGAAATCCAGGACCTTAAAGATGAACTCAGAGAAGGAATAGATCTTTTTGTTTTTGTTACAAAAGTAAAAGCAAAAAGGTGAGTACAGACTAAAATTTTATCCACAGATGATCTGTTTATAGATGCAGAAAATCCTAAGGGATCTATAAAATTGCTACTATAACTATTAGGTACATTCGGCAAATTCACAGGATACAAGGTCACTATCAAAATCAACTTCATTTCTACATACAGGCATAACTCATTTTAGGAGCACTTCACTTTATTGTACTTTGCAGATACTGTGCTTTTGACAAATTGTAGATTTGCAGCAACACTACATTAAGCAATTCCATTGTACCATTTTCCCAACACCATTTGCTCTCTTCATGTCTCTGTGCCACAATTTGTAAATTGGCACAATATTTCAAAGTTCTTCATTATACTTGCTCTGGTGATCTATGATCAGTGATCTCTGATGTTACTATTGTAATTGTTTTGGGGCATCACAGACTGCACCCATATAAGATGGTAAACTTAATTCATAAATTGGTTGCTCATTGCACTACTGGGTATTTACTCCAAAGATGCAGATGTAGTGAAAAGAAGGGCCATATGTACCCCAATGTTCATCGCAGCAATGGCCACAATCGCCAAACTGTGGAAAGAGCCAAGGTGCCCATCAACAGATGAATGGATAAAGAAGATGTGGTACATATATACAATGGAATACTATGCCTCCATCAGAAAGGATGAATATCCAACTTTTGTAGCAACATGAACTGAATTGGAAGAGATTATGCTGAGTGAAATAAGCCAAGTAGAGAAAGTCAAGTATCACAGGGTTTCACTTATTGTAGAGCATAAGGGGTAATATAGAGGACAGTAGGAGAAGGAAAGGAAATGGGAAGTAGGGTAATTCAGGGAGAGAAGCGAAACATGAGTGACTTTGGACTCAGAAACATTCTGAGGGTTTGGAATGGACGGGGGTGGTCATATGGGTGAGCCTGGTGGTGGGTACTGAGGGCACAAATTGCATGGAGCACTGGGTGTGGGGCATAAACAATGAAACTTGGAACACTGAAAAAATAAAATAATGTAAAAAAAATGTTGGTTGCTCCACAAACCAGCCATTTCCCTTTTTCTCTCCCTCTCCTTGGCCTCCCTATTCACTGAGATCCAACAGTATTGAAATCAGGCCAATTAATGACCTTACAATGACCTCTAAGTGTTCAAATGAAAGGAAAAATCACATGTCTCTCACTTTATTTTTTTTCTCTAAATATTTTATTTATTTGACAGAGAGAATGAGATCACGAGTAGGCAGAGAGAGAGAAGGAAGCAGGCTCCCTGCCGAGCAGAAAGCCTGATGTGGGCCTCGAACCCAGGACCCTGAGATCAAGACCTTAACCCACTGAGCCACCCAGGTGCCCACATGTCTCTCACTTTAAATCAAAAGCTAGAAATGATTAAGCAAAATGCAGAAGGCATGTCAAAAGCCAAGATAGGCCCAAAGCTAGGCTTCTTGTACCAAACAGCCAAGTTGTGAATATAAAGGAAAAGCTCATAAAGGAAATTAAAAGTCTACTCCCATAAAAATATGAAGGATAAGACAGTGAAACAGCCTTACTGCTGATTTGGAGAAAGTCTGAGTGGTCTGGATAGAAGATCAAACCAACCGCAACATTCCCTTAAGCCAACGCCTAATCCAGAGCGGGGACCTAACTCTCTTCTATTTTAGGAAGACTGAATGAGGTGAGGAAGCTACAGAAGAAAAGTTGGAAACTAGCATAGGGTGGTTCATGAGGTTTAAGGAAAGAAGCCGTCTCCATAACATAAAAGTGCAAGGGGAAGCAGCAGGTGCTGATGGAGGAGCTGCAGTATGTTCTCCAGAAGATCCAGCTCCTATAATTCATGACGGTGGCTACATTAAACAAGAGATTTTCAGTGTGGACAACACAGCCTTCTGTTGGAATAAGATGGCATCTAGGACTTCAATAGCTAGAGACGAGAAGTCAATGTTTAACTTCAAAGCTTCAAAGGACAGGCTGACTCTCTTGTTAGGGGCTAATGCACTTGCTGACTTTAAGTTGAAGCAGAGCTCATTTACCATTCTGAAAACCCAGAGTCCTTAAGAATTATGGTAAATGTACTCTGCTGTACTCTATAAATTAAACAACAAAGCCCAGATGATAGCATGTCTGTTTACAACATGGTTTACTGAATATTTTAATCCCACTGTTGAGACCTACTGCTAAGAAAGAAAGAGTCTTTTCAAAATATCACTGCTCATTGAAAATGAATCTGGTCATCCAAGAGTTCTGACGGAGATTACATGATTAATGTCATTTTCATGCTTGTTGACACAACATCATTTTCATGCTTGTTGACACAACATCCATGAAATCAAAGAGTAATTTCTTCTTTCAAGTCTTATTATTTAAGAAATATATCTCATGAGGTTATAGCTGCCATAGATAGTGTTTCCTCTGATGGATCTTGGCAAAGTACACTGAAAACCTGGTTAGTATTCATCATTCTAGCTGCAATTAAGAACATTCAAGATTCGGGACGCCTGGGTGGCTCAGTTGGTTAAGCAACTGCCTTCGGCTCAGGTCATGATCCCGGAGACCCGGGATCGAGTCCCACATCGGGCTGCCTGCTCAGTAGGAAGCCTGCTTCTCCCTCTCTCACTCCCCCTGCTTGTGCTCCCTCTCTCACTGTGTTTCTCTCTGTCAAATAAATAAAATCTTTAAAAAAAAAAAAAAGAACATTCAAGATTCACAGGGAGAGATCAAAATATTAACATTAAGAGGATTTTAGAGGAAATTGCATCCAACCCTCATGGATGACTTTGAGGGGTTCAAGACCCCAGTGGAGGAAGTAAGTGCAGGTGTGGGGGAAACAGGAGGAGAACTAGAATTAGAAGTGGAGCCAGAAGATGGGGCTGAACTGCTGCAACCTCATAATATAACTTGAATGGATGAAGAGTTGCTTCTTACGGACAAGCAAAGAAAGTAGTTTCTTGAGATGGAATGTCCTCCCGGTGAAGATACTGTGAAGACTGTTGAAATGACAATAAGGATTTAGAATATTAAATAAACTTACATGATAAAACAGTGGCAGGCTTTGAGAGGATTGACTCCAATTTTGAAAGAAGCTCTACTGTGGGTAAAATGCTATCAAACAGTGCTGCATGCTACAATGATGAAAGGAAGAGTCAATCCATGTAGCAAGCTTCCAATTTTGGCACAGAAAATTTTGTCATAGAAGTTGCCACAGTCACCCCCAATTTAGCCACCACCACCTTGATCAACCAGAAACCATCAACATGAAGGCAAGACCCTCCAACAACAAAAAGATTATGACTCACAGAATGTTCAGATGATGTTTAGCATTTTTCAGCAATAAAGTTTTTTAAATTAAGGTATGTACATATTTTCTTTAAACTGCATACCTAGTAGACTTCAATATAATGTAAACATGCACTGAGAAATTAAAAAAAAGTTCATTTGACTTGCTTTATTATAATATTTACTTTATTGTGATGACCTGAAACCAAACCTGCAAGGTATGACTATATTAGCCATGGACATTTGGAAATAATTCAAAGTCAAAAATAAGTACCACTTATCATTACATGAAATCACATGAAATATTTTAGCATCAATCTAACAAAATACGTCCAAGACCCGAACATTGAAAAATATTTCTGAAAAAATTAAAGAAGATCTAAATACATACATGTTCATGGGTAGGAAATTTCAAGATCATTAGGCTAACAATTTTCTCTAAAACTATCTAAGATGCAATGCAATTTCAACCAAAATATGAACAGGTATTTTTGTAGTAATTGACTAGTTTATTCTAAAATATATGTGGAAATGTAAAGTCCTGGTATAGTAAATTTTTTAAAGGATACAAATTTAGAGGACGATATGACTTTATAAAATATCATAAAGCTACAATAATTAGTACCATATGGTATGGTTCAAGGTTGACATACAGATAAAAAAATAGTCTGGAAATAGACCTGTATGTATGTATGTATGTATGGTCAAAGATATATATATATGGTCAAAGATGCTAGGTAAGTGAATGGAGAAAGATTTTTGGGGGGTTAGGGAGAGGCGGAGGGAGAAGGAGAGAGAGAGAATCTTAAGCAGTCTCCATGCCCACGATAAGCCCAAAATGGGGCATTATCTCAGACCTTTAGATCATGACCTGAGCTGAAATCAAGAGTCAGACAGATGCTTAACCAACTGAGCACCCAGGTGCTCCAAAAGAACAGCCTTTTAATGATGTTGGAATATGAAGTATCCACACACAAAAAAAGGGACCTCAATCTTTGCCTCACACTGTGTCCAAAAGCTAATTTGAAAGAGACCATAGATTTAAATGTAAAAGCTAAATGTGGAGGGATGGGAGAGCCTGGTGGTGGGTACTGGGGACACCTAAAGCGTGGAGCACTGGGTGTGGGGAATGGGGAATGAATCTTGGAACACTGGAAAAAAAAATTTTAGTAACAATAAAAAAAAAAAGCTAAATGTATAAATCTTTTATAACAAAATATAAGATAAAATCTTCACGATTTGAAGGAGTAGGCAAAAGTTTCTCAGATACATAAAGTGCTAGTCAAAATATCTTTTGAAAAATTAGACTACTAAAATTAATATCTTCTGAGCTTCAAAAGATGCCATTAATAAAGTAAAAAGGTGAGTTATAAGCTGGAAGAAAATTGTAAAAAACATATGTCACAAAAGACATACCCAGAATATATAAAGAACCCTTAAAACTCAACAATAATACAAATGATCTACCTTAAAAGTGAGGGAAAGGTTTGAACAGACACTTTAAATGAAGATATATGAAGATACATGAATGGCATATAGCGAGATGCTCAATAAAATCAGGCATCGGAAAAATACGAATTAAAGTCATCATATATCCACAAGAGCGGTAAAAATTAAAAATTCTAGAAATACCATGTATAGACAAGGATGCAGAAAAATTGAAATCCATACATTATTGGTAGGATTACAAAATGGTAAATTCCTTTCATAAAACACTGGTAATTTCTTTTTTTAAAAAAAAATATTTCATTGATTTATTTGACAGAGAGAAACACAGCCAGAGAGGGAACACAAGCAGGGGGAGTGAGAGAAGGAGAACCAGGCTTCCCACAGAGCAGGGAGCCCGATGTGGGGCTCGATCCCGGGACTCTGGGATCATGACCTGAGCCGAAGGCAGTCGCTTAACCAACTGAGCCACCCTGGCGCCCCAACACTGTAATTTCTTTAAAAAAATACACACTGATTATATAACTTAGCAATTCTACTCCAAGCTATTATCCAAGAGAATAAAAATATATGTCAACAAAAAGATTTGGACCCAAAAGTTCACTATAGCTTTACTTGTAATAGTTCCAAATTTTCAACCACCCTGATGTCCATCAGAAGGGTAATGGATAAACCAAACTATGGTATATCCATGCAACAGGAAACTACTTGACAATAGAAAGGGAAAAAAGACTATTTATACACAGAGAGGGAGGCAAACCATAAGAGACACTTAACTCTAGAGAATATACAAACTGAGGGTTCCTGGAGGGGAGGTGGGTGGGGGAGGGTTAATTGGTTGATGGGCATTAAGGAGGGCACTTGATATAATGAGCACTGGGTGTTGTATGCAACTGATGAATCACCAAAGTCTACCCCTAAAGGAACCCTCTTGCACTGTTGATGGGAATGCAAGTTGGTGCAGCCACTTTGGAAAACAGTGTGGAGATTCCTTAAAAAATTAAAAATAGAGCTACCCTATGACCCTGCAATTGCACTACTGGGTATTTACTCCAAAGAAACAGATGTAGTGAAAAGAAGGGCGATATGTACCCTGATGTTCATAGCAGCAATGGCCACAATCACCAAACTGTGGAAAGAGCCAAGGTGCCCTTCAACAGACGAATAGATAAAGAAGATATGGTCTATACATACAGTGGAATATTACGCCTCCATCAGAAAGGATGAATACTCAACTTTTGTAGCAACATGGACTAAATTGGAGGAGATTATGCTGAGTGAAATAAGCCAGCAGAGACAGTCAAGTATCAAATTGTTTCACTTACTTGTGGAGCATAAGGAGTAACATGGAGGACAGTAGGAGAAGGAAAGAAAATGGGAACTGGGGTAAATCAGAGAAGGAGATGAAGCACGAGAAACTTTGGACTCTGAGAAAGGAACTGAGGGTTTTGGAATAGAGAGGGGGTAGGCGGATGGGTGAGCCTGGTGGTGGGTATTGAGGGCACAAATTGCATGGAGCACTGGGTGTGGGGCATAAATAATGAAACTTGGAATCCTGAAAAATAAATTATTGTTTTTTTAAAAGATTGCAAAAAAAAATTCTACCCCTAAAACTAATAATACACTATATGTTAACTAAATTGAATTTAAATAAAATCTTTTTTAAAAAGACTTATATGGAAAGACCAAGGATAGCTCTCAAAAAATTATGCTGAATGAAAGAAGACAGACACAAAAGAATACATTCTGTATTATTGTATTTACATAATATTCTGGAACAGGCAAGACTAATGTGTAGTGACAAGAAGCAGCTCGGTGTTTACATCCAGCCCGGGATGGACATGGGATATACTGACTGCAAAGAGGCTCATGAACAAGAGAGAGCATGACCACCAGATAGAAGCTGGAGGAAAGGGCTAGAGCCTTTGAAACACTGGGTTGCTTGGAGATGCCTGGCTTAGGATTTCTCTGTACAATAAATGAGGGATGGAAACTACCATTTGAGCTATTCACTGAATTGCCAAGCCACTCCCCAAACTAAATATACTTTAGGCAGACTTTAAAAAGAAAGATTATGGTATGGGGGAAGGTAGTGAGATTAGTGAGAACCACAATCACTTCCTTTTCCTGTTCTGAGTGATCTCAGCTCTGCAGCTACTGTTCTCTCCAACTTCCCCCTCCTTTCTAAAGCCCTTAGTGATTCGTATTTGCCCTAAAAATTGGCTTAGCCCACACTAGTCAAAGAGAATCCGGGAATATTAGAGAGTTACTAATGGAAGGTCTTCTAGAGGTCTTTTTGATCCCAGTGGGAACTGAGAATCAGAGAGGAAAAGGAATCTGTCCCTTGCCACCTGGGTAGGTACTAGCAAAGAGAGGACTTTTACACCCTGCTAACATGGGTAAATGGGAGGGGAGTGGGTTTTTGTGTAAATATCTCCACCATTTATGCTATCATATAGAGATCCAGTTCCGCTAATAAGGTAACATCCGAAATCACTACATTTTACAATTCCAAGGGTCAGCAGTCAGAGTAATGGATATACTGAATTGTGTAACTCAACAGTCCATGTAAACACCACTTAGGAAGAAGAAAGACTCATTTTTTTTTTTACAAGTTTATGCTAGGTTTTTAGGAAGAAAATCTGATGTAAACTTATCCCTATTTGATAAACAAATAAACTGAAATTTGAAGATGTTTATGTCTAAATTCACATCACTTGTAGCTGCTGGACTATCCACCGAACCCAACTCTATCTGATATCCAAACTCAAGCTCTTTCTATAAGCTCATGGCAAGGATTTAAGAATCTTCCCTAAAATGTTCTGCTACAACTATGCATGAGACAGGCACTGGTTGGGGAAAGGTACAATGAGCATTTGTATCCTCCTCTTCACAGTTCTCAGGATACTAGGGCTGAGTAGCCTTTACTCAGGAAAACTCAGGAAAAGATTTTTTTTCCCCTTAAATCTATGAGCCTGCAAAGGAGCATGAGGAAACTTCCTACATGATCCCATTCCATTTTTTCATCTTTCCAACTGCTTCCAGAACTGCCTGGTTTGTTTAAGAACAACATTCATTACCTTTACATAAGACAAATCATCGTGTCTCATCAAACAACAATGCATAGTATTGAATATTATCAAATTATATAAACATATGCCAAGTTTTCATAATGTGTTGCTTGTGCAAATGTGGTCATCTACTGACACTTTTTAAATCTCAGGGTAAAAGAGGCAAAAACACTGTTGTTAGAAAGTGTGTGGGTAGTTAAAATGGAGCTTTAAGCTGTATTAATTTTGTCAATTTGTGTGTGATTGTTAATTTCTGCTCTTGTTATGCTGGTTGTTGTGTCTACTTTGCTACTCACATTTGACATTCTGATACAGTCCAAAGTAAACATTCCTGGTTAGATGATCCTGAACAATCCATGGAGTAAAAGAGGGAAACTTTCAATGTAAATGTACAATATATACCACAGAAACCCTTGGCTATGTTTCCTCTCTCTTACAATATGAATGTTTTCTTGGTTTGCTTTTATTTCTGATAAAATATTGGATTATGACTTTTAAGACCCCTAAACACCATTACTAAAATAGATTTAACCAACAGGTTTTCCAATGTCACATTTCTTCCTATTACCATTCATGGTTTCCAGCTTCTGTCAAGTAGCCAAACACAAATTTTTATTTTAAAAATCATCCAGGCCAGGTATGGGACCTAATATTGTCCTCTTCTTACAATATTTATTCTGAGTATTTACCTTGATGTTTTACTGAACCTTTCTCGACCCATCTTCAGTGACTTACATTCTAGACACACATTTATGTGACCATTAACTGATACATTCCCAGTATATGAGCCACTTCCTCTCTGAATCCCTTATAATAGACCCACTGGAGAAAATAGCATAGTTGTCAGAAATAAGAAAGAGAATAAGGTTGGGGGGATAAGAGGAGAGACATGAAACAGAAATATACAGTCATACACATAGGGACACACAGGGAGAGATTGGAGAAAAAACAAATGCAAAGACACATAGACATTAACTCCATTCTCCTTCTTCCCTCACCTTCCTCTGAGTTTCCAAGTTTTCCTCAGGCTCTTCCCACACCCTGTTCCTGTTCCCCCATCTTTTTGGCACTTACTTGATATGTTCTGTGCGTCCAGAGCCCTCAATGGTCTTGGCTCCCCACCGTTGCTCCTTTTCAGAGATGTCATTCTGCAAAGGACAGCATTCAGCCGTAAGTGATGGCAAGCAATGTGCCACAATGAAAGAGGCTATGCAGCTGACACATAAGCCCTCCAGGTCTCCTGCATCTGCTGCTTCCTCTACTTTTTTGTAGAGAGTCTTTTCTAAAGATTACTCTCTATATTTACCTAACCCTAACCTCCCCCCACTGCCACCCGCCATGTTAAAATTAAACTGGTGGACTCTGGAACCTCCCTTTCTGCTCCCTTCAGTTCTTCTACAACTACTGGATCCCCACAAATTACACAGGCCTAGTTCATATCCTGGCTCACAGGCCAAAGGAGACCCAGGTTAACCTGCACTTCACCTCCACCATAGCTCTTCATAGCCCCTCAATCTCAATGTCAAACTCCTCTGCCCCTGTCCCCTTCCATCCTCAACCTCAACTCTCATGCATCTCCCACTTAGGACAGCCAACTGTCCTACCAGTAAGTTCCACCAGTAGGGCTATTTCAGTCCTAGATTTTCCTTTCTAAACCCCCAAAGATGACAGATTGGTTCAGATCCCCCTTCCCTCATCCCCTACCTCCACCTTTTATTGATTTTCCAAGCAAAGCTATTCCCAAACTCACCACAAAGTCAGGGTCTGTGTCCCAGTCATCACCCTGGGTCTCCACAGAGACAGATACATCATGCCCTACGACAGACTTCCACATCTGAGGGTGAAAGAGATAGGAATAATTAAGGGGAAGAAAATCAAGCAGAGGGAAAACAAGAACACTGAAGTCAATGATATAGCAGTCCAATGGTTTTGTTATTTTTTCTTAGAATAAAATAAAGCTGAGGCAAAGCAGATGGAAGTCTTAAGAAAATACTTTTGCTCAGTTACAGGAGCGGGGAGGATGATTTATTCAAGATAAACTAACATGGTCTAGGCCTGCTGAGTCTGGAGAGAAGTCATCGTGGGTGTAGGTAATGTTAAATAATGTTAATTGTAGGTAATGTTAAATAAGCTTTAATGTTAAATAAAGTGCTGGGGTCATTCACTTGTGTTACAAGGCTAGCTGGGCAGTGGCTTGAAGTGGCAAGCAATGAGGGATACTATGGCATCCCTAGAATTATAGCACTGTACCTCTCAGGTTTCTATAAGCGACTCCTGTTATAGCTGTTGAAATGTGTATCAGTCCAGATCCAAATAAAGTGAACACCTACACTCTTCTTTATCACCTACATAATTCTATTGAGAAAAATCCTAACTCCGGTGCAAGTTACTATCGCATCTCCACTCTAGGAGCAGCTACCGAACAGGTACACGAGGTCAGTAGGGCAATCGGCTGAAACTTCTACCCTGAATAACACATAGGGAAGCATTATTTGCTGGGAATGAATCACCTATTCTTTAATTTTTAAAAACAGTTCAACTATATTTCTAAAAAAGGTAGCTCATTCAAAAAATAACATGTAATGAATCCCTTATTTTGAACATTTAGAGTTAATAGATTTTTATTAACTGAGTAAATAATAAAGAAATAGAGAATGCTAGTATGTAGGGGAGCCAAATTGTTATTCTACTGTGGCATCCCCAGTGTTTCCATTGGCCCTGCCAATTATGCATGAGGAGCAAGTTGCTTGGCATCTGTGGGATCCTAGATCTCCGTGTGAAGAGGAAACAATGGACAACGCTTATCTGCTTGGGGGACACTGAGACTTCCTGACCTTGATACCACTTGCTAGCTGGAAAATCCCCTACCCATCTTTCCCTGGATTCCTTATTCCACTGGTATGTTTTCCTATGCTCTTCATTGTCTCCTAAATGAATTCCTCTTAACAACTGCTCCTAGGACTCCATAGTGTCTCTGTACAGGCCCCCAGAGTCTCCAATTTTCTTTCCACTTAAAAATTACAACTTTCTCCACACTCTTTGAAAATCCCCTTGGAAACTAGCCCAAGGAAATTGGGAGGAAGATTGGTTAAAGCGATGCAAAGAGGAATGTGGAGAAGTATTGACTGAATCAGCTGCGCTGTGGGATGAGTCCCTGCCCAAAACAGGTCTGCCTTCCCCTGTGGGGCAACAATGATAGACGTGAGAGCAGATAGAGACCTATGGTCCTCCAGGATCCTGGGCTGCTTTTTGACAAAATGACCTCACACAGAAAATTGGAAAGGAGAAGTTTCTGAAATATTCATGATAAAAAAGGAAGCAACGAGGACTGATGGTCCTCTCCTCTTTCCTACTCTTCCCCTGAGGCCTCAGCCTACCTCACCCAAAAAACCTCCCATACTCATGTATTTTTGAAACAAAGGAAAGTTTCTGATACAGAGACTATTTGGTGTCCTTGAGCTACTGGCCAAAAATAGGAAAGCAAGAGGTGCAATTAGAGGTAGGGGACTGGGGAATAACTTGGTGAGGAATGGTGCCCGGGACTGCAGGCACGATCAAGGGCCTCATCACAAGGCTGCTTTATAGCATCAGTGAAGTACACAGACCATGGACCCAGCTCTGTTACTAAGTCCCTGTGGGAACAGGGGTAAGGAATCACCTGACGTATGTACTTACTTGTCAGGTACCAGGGTAGATAATTTAAAATATTAATTTGGTAAATCACTGAACATCCTTGATGTTCAGTTTTCCTCAGTGGAAAATAAATGCAGACATTAACCTAGCCATCCGTCCAGTCTTCTTCATTTCTGACATTCTGGGATTATGTGATCCTATAAGCCCAGAAACTAGCTCTAATCAAGCCATCATGCCTTCACTGGGCCTCCATCTACACTGGTGCTCAGCACTGGCATACCCTAGTAACTACTTCCTGCTCTGTCACAATGTCTCCTATGTCAGTTTTGTCTCTCTGCTAGACCATATGCCCTCCAAGGACAGAGACTTTGTCTCCATCTCCTGTGGTCTTCCTCCCACCTCGGTGCCTAGGAGCAACAGGCCTTAGGAGGGGGTTGTAGACTATTAACAGAAACCAGGAGTCCTGGATGGCTGCTAAATCCTGTACCCTGGGCTCCAGAACCCCATTTCTGTTTCCATCCCTAGATGTTCATTACCCATCAACCACTCACCCCTAGGCCTCTGGCCATAAATGTTTAAGAGCCTAGTAGCAGTTACTTCATAACTCTCACCGAGGACTAAGAGCCAGGTAATTAATTCAGCTCTTGCTCTGTGCTCCCCGACTTTCCCACTGCTCAGAGTACCCACCTCCAGGGGTGCGAGTGTCTGCTCTAAGCTCCCAGCTTCTCGCGTCGTCACTGGGCTCCCTCTCTGTGCTGCCACTTCAGAGCCAAGAGACTCTGAGCTGCTGCTTCAGTTCCGTATTCAGGTTTTCTGTCATTTCCTGATACCCTGTCCTCACAGCTACTTCCTGAAGTTTGAGTCAGTTCCTTCTGCTTAGGCACTTAAAAAAAAAAAAAAAAAAAGATTAAATGCTTCTGTGCCTAGTCTTTTGCAAGGCTCTGAGAGTCAGAGGGAAGTTATAAGAAATGCTGCTCTTAGAGTTTCTATCTGGTCAGGGAAGCAAAACATTCAAGCAGAAAACACAGGAGAGAAGGTGGAGAGCAGCATTGATGCCCGGTAAAGAAATTTGTGGTAAAAGTATTTTGGTGTGGGGTAATCAAGAAAGGCTTAATGGGAAAAGTGATTTTTTTTACGTGGATTTTGAAGGGTACTATTTAAAAAGAAACTCACTTCTATATTACCCATAGCACTTAAAACTGAGATTTACATACAGATAGTCAAATAAACATTGATCAACCGAGTGATGGAGGAGATGAAGTCACAGGGGAAAGACAAGACATAGAAAGTTTTAGATTGTTTAGGAGATAGTGAGGAATCTGAGCTAACTAGTAGAAAGATTTGGTTCCAGTTTGCAGAACAAAGTCTGAAAGAACCAGGTAGTATCAGATGTTAGAAAGTCTTTGTGGCATTTTGGAATACCGCTCCTCCCTTCTATCTTGAAGTCAGACTTGCTCAGGTGACTTATTCTGGCCAATTTAATGTGAGAAGTGAAATACATCACTTTCTGGTGGAGGCTCTAAGACCAGTGCAAGCTTTGCCGTGCTCTTGTGCCCACTGTTCATCAAGGCAAACTGCAGTTCTCAAATGGCCCCTCTAGAAGCCTGGGTCACCAAGTGAGAAGGTCCCCAACTGAGAATTACGACAACACAAGTAGACTGAACAGTAATCTTTGCTGTTTCAGCTGCTAAAAATTGGGAGTGTTTGTTACTGTATCTGACCTAACCCTGACATGTGGAGTTCTGATTTGATTTGCTCAGTTTTAACTTCCCAATGGACTCAAGCAGAGACTAGATAAAAGTGGTCTTAGATACAGTAGACATGATCTCTGCATTAGAAATAATAAGACTTTAGTTACTTCGTAAGGATTCTCTGCCAGTTTGGTGGGGGCAGTGGTAGTGTACTTACTCATCTCTCCTACTTTATGACCTACTTATTATGGCAGCACCAAAATTATTTGAAGGAACAGTAAATTTGTAGAGGGGGGAAAGACATTTTTAGATCATTAGAATCCCAAGTTAGTGTCAAAAATGGGAATGATCAGACCAGAAAGCGTGACACACCTTCCAGATACAGTTGTCTAGAGAAACCATAGAATTTAAACAGAGATGACACCAAGAAACCCTCTCTCCTCTTGGCAAATGTCCCAAGTTCATTTCTAATGAGACAGCAAGGTATACAACTTTGAAGTTGGCTTTGAAGCCAGAAAACCTTAGTTCAATTCACTTATTTACTTCGATAAATTGTACTTCAAAAACAGCTTAATATAAAAATAACAGTAGGGGCGCCTGGGTGGCTCAGTTGGTTAAGTGACTGCTTTTCAGCTCAGGTCATGATCCTGGAGACCCAGCATCGAGCCCCGTATCGGGCTCCCTCCGGAGCAGGGAGCCTTCTTCACCCTCTCTCACTCTGCTTGTGTTCCCTCTCTTGCTGTGTTTCTGTCAAATAAATAAAATCTTAAAAAAAAAAGTAACAGTAATGCTGATTCTGGTATACACCTTACTAGACTTCCCTCCCTCCACTCCACTCAAGAGGGATCCTTAGGGACCTAATGTTTTCAGTATACAAAGATAAGCATTCTCTCAGGCCCAGGTGTGAACAGCATGAATCTCAGGCCCTAAGGCCCAGTTTGTTTGGCTCAGTATTAGAATGAATTTCCTCATTCCATTTTATCGCCCTGGGGTCTAGGGCCCAAGACTGGAATGACAACGTGCAACCATTAACTGGTGCTGGCCAGGGAGAAGGAAGCCTGAATAGGCTCAGTTTACTACCCCTGAATCCATTCCTGGCTGCCCCTCCCCTCCTTCCCCTACGGACTACCTTCCTTCCCCAGTAGGCAAGCACTTGTACACGAGACCCCTGTATACATCCATTCATATACATATACACACCACCACAATTTTTGATTCTGAAAATAATTTTATTATTACAGTTGTTCAGGAAAGTTCCTGGGTTGCTATGACCAAGATTTGGTCACCACAGAACAAAGGATCACAGCAGATCAATCAGTTCACCAGTTTTCTCTCTTCTTTGGATGATAAGAACAGGCAGGGAACACATCATGTGCATAATGAGAAAATAACCAGCAGGTAAGGGTGAGGTAAGGAGAGGCGAGGACCAGGCATAAATGGAATTCAATCCTGGCTGCCATTCTCAGGCTTAGATTTAGAAAGTTTGTCTTTGCTATATTCACTCCACTTTCCTCAGCTCTCTGTTACCACGGCTGAGAAACTGGAGTAGCTCACCAGAAGCAGAGTGGCTGGGTACCTCCAGAAGCCAGGCGTGGTCGTCCGACCGGTCAGATCCCTCCAGTGGGAGTCAGTATCTCACCTAGGTCTAGCTCCGAGTACAGTGCTTTAGGGCCCTCATTTGAGGCATGCCCAGACAACACAGGAATGACAAGAAGCTAATTCCCACTGTCCATAAGTAGTTCTTCCTTTCAATGAAGGGACAGGCCCGGGCCCTTTACTACCTCACTATACACAGGATCCTATCCTTATCGCCCAGGACCACAAATCTAACTCCAGTTATGTCTGAATAGCCAGGGAAGGAGATGCTGTCCTACCCCGTGATCAGGAAGCCAAAACCCCTGGGGAGTTCTTCAGTTCCCACCCATTTTGCAAGAGTCCTAATCAGCTATTCTATGAGCTACTGTTCCCTAGAACCTTGTTTATGGCAGGTCCATCTTCCCTCTGAAGCAGGAGGAAATGCAAGATAAATGAGGCAAAGAAAGTATCAGTGGAAATGACACTGACCTGTAGATTATTAGGTTTATTAGAACCACCTTCTAAGCTGAGAGACATTCCTCAGCATTTTCACAGGACCACAGAAAATCAGGGCCCTGCAAAATCTGAACAAATCCCAGGCTCAGTGACCACTGTGCAGCCTCCTCAGATTCCGCAGAAGTGTTCAGGCCCTGGGCAGTAGAAGAAAGCAGACTCGCTGGTCCCTGCAGCTCTGACCTGCGCTCACATCCACCTCTGTTTGTGCAGGCACTTTCTGTGAGTGGGAAGACTTGTTCCACTATAATTGTCGGTTTTGATGTTAGAGGTGAGGGAATTCCAAATTCTGAAGGGAGCGGTCGAAAAGGTGAGAATTCAGTTTATAGATGGCCTGTGAAACATAGAATGAGCAGGACGTGAACCATCAGGAAGTAGATGGCAGCTAGCAGTGGCACTCGGGTCCGAGAATGACAGAGTGAACGCAGGACCCGCTTCCATCCAGCACCACTCCGGGTCTGAAAGAAAAATTGAAAAGTTAGAGAGTCTTACCCTACGGGAGTATGTCCCTTTCCTTTCTCCAAACACTGGAGGAAAGAGGTACCCCGAAAGAAAGTCCCCTCAGGGTCACTTGGCCAACTCCACTAGGTTCCTCCGACCTTCCATACCCTTCCACTCTGAGATCCATCAGTGCCTGGCCTTCCACCTTCCTTTTCCTTGACCCCTTGACCTCACACAGCCAGCCCTGTGTGACACTACAGTCCCCTCTCTTTATGCTTCCCCTTTCTTACCCTTCGACAAGTGCTGCTTGTTAGATCTATTAGCAGTGCCTGCTCCTGGGTGCCACAGGAGCCAATGATGGGAGACCGGGCAGAGTCCCATTCACTGTGCTCCAACCTGTGTTGAGAAAGAAAAAAGGTACAGCTGGGTTCATAGCACAAGCAGCAGCTCAGGTAAAGCCTTCCCTGTCATCTTGCCATGTGATGTGGCCCAAGTAGACTTGCAGCAAAGGCTGCCCCCACAGTCCCTGCCCCCACACAAACAGGCAGAATGGTTTCTTTCAGCAGCAATAAAAGGTGAGGATAACTACTAGGAACGGATGCCTATTACGTAAGAGATGCTGGATTGGGTGCTGTACGTACGTCTTTTCTTTCTGTTTTTTGTTTTTTTTTTTTTTAATTTGACAGAGAAACACTGAAAGGGACCACAAGCAGGGGGAGTGGAGAGGGAGAAGCAGGCTTCCAGCTGAGCAGGGAGCCCAATGTGGGACTCGATCCCAGGACCCTGGGATCATGACCTGAGCTGAAGGCAGATGCTTAATGACTGAGCCACCCAGGCATCCCACTGTGCTGAACATACATTTAATCCTCAGGTTTGACGTTGGTGTTAACTATCTTCAAAGTAAGATTTAAAGAGGTGAAATGTCTTGCCCGTGGTGGCACAGATAGTAAGAAAGTAGAGCCAGAGTTTAAAACCCAGGTTTCGCTCTAAACCTCACGTTCTTTTTTTCCGATACACTAGAGAAATTCATTGAATTCTTTTTCATTGACTAAAGGCTAACAGGCAAAAGCATCCAAGAAAGACTTTTGTGGGTTCTTAGAATTAAACTGAACTGGCAGCCTCTACTGCTTTCTTCTTCTTCATTTTTGGCTGATTTGTTTAATACTAGAATTTCTCCACTTAGTGAAGAAGCTGCTCTATCCACTCAATGGTTTCTCACAAAAATACAAAATGCATCAAAGGGGCTACAGGTAACACAGCACATCTGAACAGGGACTTGCCCATACGGATGCACTTTTTAACTGTGCTGGGGAGGGTGGAACTCTTCACCCTCCATATGAAGACATATCCATTAGCCTAACACTCCTGGCCTCTGTTTGCAGGTCGCAGAGTTTTCTCCTAGAGAGAAAGAACACTTTGATTGGTGAGTCTGGAAGGAGAAACTGAGGGAACACAGCCTCACTGCATCCTGCCAGTTTCCCTCTGAGAGCCAGGCTGACTGCACTTCTGTGTCTGTCCCTCTGGATGGTAAGCTCTCCGGGGGCAGCCATGACCAAGAGCGGCACAGTCTGGCATCGTGTGGGTCAGGATGTCAACTTCCGTAGGCGAGGCCGAGAACAAATGAAATCTCTGTAAATACTGGTGAGAATATTTGGCTGCTTTTAAATGACAAGTCCGCTGAGTTGCACATACATCACAGAGTGCATGTGACTAAAGCTCTAGCACGAGAATGGCAGCACGGGGCCCAGGTGGGCAGCGTGTGATCAGCTACCTAAATTCGCATTCTGCACCAGGGCCAAAGCGGACACCACGGAGGGGCTGAGGTTGGATTACTGTGGCTTGTCTTGACCCTAAACGCACTGCAGCACCCGTCTCGAGATGGGAATTGGATCCTAACGACTCCCACGCCTGGCCACTGAAATGTACACAGTGTGGTCAGATAGGATCCGATGCAAACACAGGCTACCCCCGCGGCCCTTTACCGCCGGATCTGCTCCTCAGCCACAGAAAGAGCGGTCTCAGCAGCCACTCTTTGGTCTCGTTCTTCTTCTAGCAGCTTCCTCAGCTCGTTCATCTCCTGTTTAGTGTTGCAGAGCTGCTGCTGGGCTTCCGAAAAGCTTCAAAATGAAAGGGCAAAGACAGCATCAGTAGATGCAGAACACAGTTGCTGATACAAGGGATTCCTAGTCTTTTTAAGGTTACAGAGCAGGAAAATGTCGAGAAGTTTGTACAAACACAAAAGATAGAAAAAGGAAAAGATTAAAAAGATGAAAAGCATAATTGTCGAAATAAGCTGCCGAAAATGCCTTTAAGAGATTTTAGGGATTGACTATGTATCTTTCATTTGAATACCATAGGGTTAATGGTGTGTGCGTGTGCGTGTGTGCGTGTGTGTGGTATGTGTGCTGTTGTGTTGCTTTTGCTTTATAAACTTTCCAACTTCATAAATTCATTAAGTCGTTACTATTTAATCCTCACATCAATCCTGTGAGGCTGATAAGATGTTTTAAATCCACACACTTAGCTCCAGTCCATCTAGATGGTGGCCCGTGTCTGTCCACCTAGTGCATGTGCCAGGGCTGTGGGCTGCTTCCCTACCTTAGCTGCGGCGCCCTCGGTTCTTCAGGATCACTCTTCCTGTGAGCTCCGTTTATTTCCTGGGGCGCTCCTGGAGCAACATCTATATTCAGTGGCCCCTAGTAGAATAAGTTTAGTAATTCAGTGATGAAAGCACTTAAGAAACTGTGTGGGCAAAATAAGACACACTGACCACCGGAGTGAAGGGGACACCTTGGAGAGGAACAGCTCCACCTGTCACCCTCTTTGAGTGCAGAGTCAGAAGTGAGAATCTAGGAGATTAATCTCCTACCCCAAACTCTGGATTAGATTTGGTCCCCAGATTCTCATTTCTGAATCTCTCCTCTTAAAAGTCGAAAGGCTTACCACTTGAAAGCTTATCTGCTTTCTTCTAGCAGAGGCTTATGGATTTTCCAGAAGCTGCTGAGTCTTGTTTGACTCCCCCTCCCAAATGTCCCCCTCCTTCCCTAGCCTATTCATCTCCACACCAATTCTCACTCCCTGCCTCCAGCTCCACTGCATCAACAGCCCCGCCTCTTTCATTTTTTAGGGCTGAATCTTTCTACAGCATTCTTATTTTGCGAAGCAAAATCTAAACTGTCCTAGTGTCAGAGTTCCAAAAGCTTCAGTCACCACTGTTTCCCATTCACTCTTTGATTTCTCTCCCACCATTTCATAGCTGTTTTTCCTTCTCATCCCCCTTCACTCTCTGATTTTTCTAAGCTTCATTCCCATCTCAGCAAACGCTCTCCTCTTCTCTCTGACTTTCCTCCATCACACCTAAGTAATCAGCCTACAGTGCCAGCCTCTTCTACGCTGCTCTTTGTTTTACCATTTGCATTCAATCTCATAACCCTTTCCCCAGCCTCTCGCAGCCTTCTTGCTCACCGCTTGCAGCTCCTGGACCTGCTTCTCCAAGACTGTGCAATGATTAAAAAGGTCGGAGTAGTGCTGCTGGTTCTCACGAAGACTCTGACTGGTATCACAGAGCTGAATGGAAAGGGTATTCTTCTCTTCAAGCAGTTGAGAGAACTGAAACGGAGGAGAGGATGAGCACCATCCCACAGGACTATTTCACAACAAGCAGTGCTGCCGAAGACTCTCCTGCATTTCAAAGTTCTAACTGTTTTCAATGTAAGACCTTTATTTCAATAATGGTAACACCAGTGTTGTGTGTTCCTCCAAAGTGAAGAAAGTTGGAATTTTCGACCGAAGAGGACAACATTTCTGGAGGAATAGTAGGAAACTTTATTTGTGGTACGTAGTACATCGACTGGGAAACCAGAAAGCAGAACCCCAACAAGCAATCCAAGGGCACAAACTATCCTAGGTTATATAAGAGGAGAAAGCGTGGGTCCAAGATGAAGTTCCTAACAAACGATTATTATCCTTAGAACTTGATATGAAACAGAGCTGTCACCTAGAAATTCATACAGCCACAGTACTGGGCAGACTCCTCAATGCTATAAAGAGTTACAAGTTCCAAAAAAGCAGAAAAAGAAATGGTAATGTGTGGGTGGGGGAAGGGGAAACAGAAGAAATCCTAAAGTGCCTGTGTAAGTGTAAGAAACTACACTGGGTATGGCACACACTCTCACAGATGGAAATACTGTAGTCACTCAAAACAGGACCCTCCCACTACCTAAGTAACTTCAGGGGTGTTCACCGCCTTCCTGACAAAGTAGCCCGAGCCATTTTTCACCATGTCAAAAATAGATTATTTTTGTGTATTGAGTGAAAAATTTACCCACTGTAGCTCCTACCCAGTGATTCGAATTCAGTTCCCTGGTACTAAAATTCTAATACCTCACTTGCAGGCTGTCAAGTTTCAAGTTCTAGTTATGATTAACATTTGGAAACATTAACAGTCATAGAGATGTCTCTCCAAAGTACCTACTGCACAACTGTATGCACTATGTGAGGGGAAAGTGGTATAACTGGACACATGTTCAATTTTTTCCTGAGCATTCTTTTGTAAGTATTCTGGGTTAATATTTGTGTAAAAAAGGTGATGTAGGTTGCTAGAGGGGCGACGGGTAGGGAGGTGGGGTAACTGGGTAATGGGCATTAAGGAGGGCACTGATGAAAACAACCACTGGGTGTTAATATGCAACTAATGATGAATCACTAAATTCTACCTCTGAAACCAATAATATACTATATGTTTACTAACTTATATTAGTTAAAAAAAATTTGACTCAATGTTCAGAGAGGAGACAATACTAGATACTCTGATTGGGAAGGACATTTGATACACACATAAAACTAGAATAAGAAATCCCTATGGGGGCACCTGGGTGGCTCAGTGGGTTAAGTGTCTGCCTTCAACTCAGGTCGACTCAGGTCCTGGGCACTGGGCTCCCTGCCTAGTGGGGAGTCTGCTTCTCCCTCTTCCTCTGCTCCTGCCTCCTGCTTGTGCGGGCTCTCTCTCGCTCGCTCACTCTTGTTCTTGTGCTTGCTAAGGTAAATAAATAAAATCTTTAAAGAAAAAAAAGAAAACCACATGGGGTAACACAAATATTTGCATAGCCAGAATGAATACCAGAATGAATTCACTCTTTGATTTCTCTCATTCACTCTTTGAATTCTCATACCAGAATGAATACCGTTACCTCTGAAGAGCAACTGACAAATGATGAGCAAAAGAGAAATGAGCAGTGACTTGCCCGTCATCAGGTGGCTAACAGACCAGTGCTCAAGTATGGGTCTTGATTCCAAGTCTAGAGCTGTACCTACTACATGATGGCATCCCGATTGAGGTTTCAGCAAGGGAAGTGAAGCAGGTTATGGGTTTTGGGGGGAGTAGGAACAGTTAGTAAAGAAAAGAATATAGGGGCACCTGGGTGGCTCAGTTGGTTAAGCGACTGCTTTCGGCTCAGGTCATGATCCTGGAGACCCGGGATCAAGCCCTGCATCGAGCTCCCTGCTCAGCAGGAAGCCTGCTTCTCCCTCTCTAAGTCCCTCTGCTTGTGTTCCCTCACTAGCTGTGTTCCACTCTGTCAAATAAATAAATAAAATCTTTTAAAAAAAAGAATATAAATGTTTGAGAAGCAATACTAATCTAAAGACAGGGGTAGATGACAACTACTGGGTTCTGAGACAGTAATATGATCCTCTAACAAAGAAAGTTAATTTTCGGGCACCTGGGTGGCTCAGTGGGTTAAAGCCTCTGCCTTCAGCTCAGGTCATGATCTCAGGGTCCTGCAATCCAGGCCCACATCAGGCTCTCTGCTCAACAGGGAACCTGCTTCCTCCTCTCTCTCTGCCTGCCTCTCTGCCTACTTGTGATCTCTCTCTCTGTCAAATAAATAAATAAAATCTTTAAAAAATAAAGAAAAAAAGGTTAATTTTCCTGGTCACCAAATGGTACCAAAAAAACAAAAACAAAAACAAACCACCCCAAAACAAATGCAAAAACAATCTCTCAGTTCTGAAAAATACAACACTATTTTTCTTCACAAATCTAGAGGAGAAAGAATAGATCTGTAAAGCTCATTGGAAGCAAAATCCCCTTAACTGGAGAAATCTAATTGCTTATAAGCCACCCTCACATAAGCCGATACTTTTATACTGTTTGCATTATTCTGTTTAGGATTAGACATAGATCCCAATAGTTTAGGTGTTGGCAAATGATGATCCAGGGTCTACTGACTTTTTTTGTAAATATGGTTTTATTGGAATATGAACACTCTATTTCTTTCTGTACTGTCTATGGCTGCTTTTGTGACACAACTGTAAAGCTGGATAGTAGTAACAGTGGCGGCATAGCCGATAGACCAAAAATATTTACCATCCGGCCTTTAAGGAAGCATTTGCTGACCTCTGTTCAGCTCATAAGCTGCTGTGCTTCATCACATCTCTACTTAACAACAGAATAGGAGGGACTAATCTAGACTACACTTTATCAATAGTCATTCCTCTTCTATTTTTAAGTTTTAGGGTACAAGTTTTTGTTTTGTTTGTTGTTGTTGTTTTTAGGTTACAAGTTTTTAAGTCTGCATTACATACAAACATCCAACCGTGCTGGCAGAAATGTATATAAAGTCTGAGCATCCACAGAAAGAATTAGGGTGTGGTCTGGAGAAGAGTACTCTATGCTGATAGCCCGTCTATTACAATCCCATTCTACAGCCCAAGCGGCAATTCTCCTAGTTAGCTGGGACCTATTTAGAGTGAGGCTCTAAGCTCATCAGATGATATGCTCCATGAGGGGCTGCTGTGTATCCTAACATATGGCCAAACTCATAGAAGGAAAATAATAATTATTTATTGATCAATGAATGAATGAACGAATGATGACACTAGTGATAGAGATGCCTAAAGAACTCTTTCCCACCCAGAACGACAGTGACTCAAGGTAGTATTTCTCATACTTTAAGTGATAAATGAAGTATATCTCAAAAAAGCTGTTAAAGAAAACATAACTTTGATTATGACCCAGAAACGAATATATAAATAGATATAATTAAAATGAAAGTTTCCCAAAGCTGGACTCTTTATTACATACTATATAATTCCTACATATTTCTAATCTCTTTTGTTTTGTATAAAACATCACTTGCACTATTTGCAACAGCCCCAGATGGAAAAATCCCAAAGTCCTTTAATAGCAGAACAGAGAAAATAGGGTATATGCCTACAAGGCAATGCTATATGGCACGAGAATGGAAAAAAAACATACTATCTATAACAACATGGATGAACTGGACAAAATAAATGAAGTGACGTAAGAGAGAAGATCTGATTCCATGTATCTGTAGTTTTAAGGGTGTAGTAGTAAACAGAAAAGGACATGAGGGACTTCTGGAGTTCTGATAAGTTCTCATTCTTGATAAAGGTGCTGGTTACACAGGTGCCTTCACTTTGTGAAAACATGCTGTGTATTTATGACTTGTATGCTTTTTATGCATTTTACTTCAATAAAACACGTTAAAAGTTTTTTAGTTGCTACCCACTAAAATGACCTCATCATCTACTAATAGCCCTAAATCTCAGGTTAAAAGAGATTAATTATTGAAAAACAAATGCCCAGAGTAATTTACAGTGATTTTCAGGAGAGCAAATTTAACAAGGTTGAGATGGGATCTAATTTATGGAAAGAATGAGAACTGGATAGGAACTGCTCTGGAGCCCCCTTGAAAACCCCCAGATAATTACCCCAATAAAGGGTCTACAGTTTTATCCATTCATTTGGATCAACAGACCTATTTTTAAAAATGCAAACTTTTCTGCCAAGTTAATAGCGTTATCAGCTTCTGATACTTCAATGTCAATTAGTTGACTCTAACATCTAATAAATACCTTCTACATAAGCTAGGTACTGTGCTTTTCCACATACATTACCATATTTGTCTAAGAATGACCTCCTCCTAACACCTTAGGCAAATTACTTAATATCTCTGGGCCTTAGTTTCCCTATCTCTGATACAGCCTACCTATCTACCATTTTTGGATCATAGATCCCTTGGTGAACCGATGAGTTCTCATGATGATAAACTTACGCACACATACACCC
Organism: Spilogale gracilis; assembly: GCA_004023965.1. Taxonomy (NCBI): domain Eukaryota; kingdom Metazoa; phylum Chordata; class Mammalia; order Carnivora; family Mephitidae; genus Spilogale; species Spilogale gracilis. Next base: position 10,088 of record PITA01012096.1, on the reverse strand, counting down.
ATATGCACACCAATTTATATATAAATTTTTGGACATTCACAGCTTTCCTAACAGCCAATCTTTGTACTCTAGGGTCTAAATGACTTTTTAAATCCCTCCTAACAAACTACCTAGCTGGGTTCCTTTGAAGAAGGCAGAACTAGGGAGGTGCCATGGAGAATACTTTGAATAGTCAGAAAGCAACAGGGAGTATAATCATTCATAAGTGGGTGGGGGAGGAGAGGAAGATGAAGGAGGAAGAGAAGCCATAGAATGAATGAGGAAAGAGAACAGAGATGTGAGAAGGCATCCAAGAATAATTTTCTTTAATCTTGAATTGGTGAGACTGGCTCTAGGAGCCAGATGGCAAAGTGGCTTTTCCCTACAGAAATACATCCCAGGGGTGTTATACGCAACTGGTGAATTGTTGAACACTACATCTGAAACTAATGATGTACTAAGTGTTTAATGTTTAAATAAACATTAAAAATAAAAAAAATTAAGGGATGCCTGGGTGGCTCAGTTGGTTGATAAGCATCTGCCTTCGGCTCAGGTCATGATCCCAGGGTCCTGAGATAGAGTCCCACATTGGGTCCCTTGCTCAGGAAGGAGTCTGCTTCTTCCTCTGACTACCACTACCCCTGCTTGTATGCTCTCTCTTTCTGACAAATAAATAAAATCTTAAAAAAAATTTTTTTTGGAAAGAAAGAAAAAAGAAAGAAATACATCCCATCTATCCTAGTATGCTTCCCTAGAATGTGTGGAGTGGCATGTTGGGGTTTGCAAAAAGCTGGCTTGTTTAGTTCCAGAACATGAGACACCAATGAAGCAGCCTACAAATGAAGTGAAATGAAGAGACCTCTCACCTCTATCCCTGCTATCTAATCACATTGGAAAAACTTCCTTCCTCTTTCCTGAGACATTTTCCTGTTGCACACTGGTGAGAAACAGAGAGGAAGGTGTTGGAGGATTTGGAGGGAGATACCTTAAATTACTAACAAGGGGTACAATACTGGGGAGCAAGGCTTCCTGAAAGAGTTGGATTTTTTTTTTATTCTTACTGAAGAGATTTCTCCAAATCATTCTCAAGGATGCTCCAAGGATGAGGAAAAGGAAATGGCCCCGTGTCCACTGCTTTAGGGTGAGCAACCCAGACTCCAAGAAAAGTAAATCTTCTGTATCCTGAGATATGCTACAGCTAGAAAGTAGGCTTAATCAACTTCAACTTACCTCCTTGCTTCTGGTCATGGAAATAAGAAACTGAATTCAAGTCTAGCAGGAAACACTTACACTTACCTTGCTGTTTAATTGCTGAATTCTTAATTCTTTTTGGTGAATTTCCTTTAGGCTATCATTGAGTTGAGTTCTAAGAAGTTCTGTCTCATAAAGTAGGTTCTGTGATCCATCTAGGGATGCTGATGTCTCTGGGGATATCTGCCAGGATACAAACACTGATGAAATTCCCTCCTAATGCTGTTCATGCTTAATCCCTTCCCTCCATGAACTCTGTTTGCCTCACAGAAGTCACAAGGCGGCTTGCCTAAGAGTGGTAGGTGGGCATTTGGCTTGCAGGAAGCTCATGCTTCCTTGGTGGTGGTTCCCTCTGAGTAACTGAGCACTGAGTTTACTCACCTGTCTTTGGTACTGTACTTTGAGGGCCTCAGTCTGGGAAGAAGGAGATCTCAATTCCCTCATAAGATTCTGCAGATGACTGAGCTGCTGGTCTTTATCTGAGAGAGCCATAAGGAACTGCTCCTTCATTCTCCTCTCCTGGGTTTCCCAGGAGCTCTTTTCCATCCTACAAAACACATAAAATAACCAAAGGCAAAAAAAATACTTGTGATAGATGGATGAATAATTACATATTCAAAACAGTATTATGGGCTGTAGAAATGTAGTTTAGAAAATACATCACCAGAGCAAAACTTAAATTATCAATTGAACTGTAGAGCAAGATGATGAAACTGAACTAATCAAAGGATTTCAACTGGCAGGACTGAAGATGTTTTCATGGAAAAGCATTCGGGGTTCTGGAACACACTACACAAAAGGCACATTTAAAAATGAATACACACACACACACACACACACATCCTGAATTTTGGAACTGTACCAGACAGTATATAAAGTGGATAGAGTAGGAAATGAGGATAGAGAAGTGCGGCTGGATCATGTTGGGCACTGAGTAGCTAAATAAACCTTATTCTGTAAGCAATGAAAAACCACTGTAATTCTTCAGAAAGGTAGTGCCAGATGCAGACTAATACCATAGTTATGAATATGCAATGCACTCAGAACAACTGTAGAGTGTTGAAGGAACTGCATTCAAACACTGGATGTATCATAAATGAGGCATCAGACCCTGAGTATTTTCTTAATCTCTCTGAACCTCACTGGTAAAATGGGAATAATCTATTTCTAAGGATTAAATGAGACACGGTAGGTTACACACCAAACACAGAGCCTGACATATCATAATAACCCAACAAATGTGAGCTACTGATATTTTGATTTATTCCCCAAATTTGGCCAAGGGGAGGCTTCTGTTTGACCTTAGCTCATTTTTTGGTAGTATTAGGAAAAACTATGTCTCTGTCACATTCTTTAGTTCTACCTCTCTCTCCACTCTGTTTAAAAGAACTCATAAGGATTGTAACCAAATACCTACAGCATCTGTATCCATGTTTCTACTTTTTCCAACAGTACAGGTTTTGTTTTGTTTGAACTGCATCTGACCTTTTTGTCTTTCATTCTAGAAATAAGGCAAAGTAGTCCCTTATTTTCTAAATGCTATATATCTGTTATGAAATAATCCTGCTTTGCTGAGAAGTGAGTTGGATTACAGTCAAAACTTTTGTCAAAAAGGCAGAGCCCAAACTTAGAAACTAATATAAAATTTTATTACAAGGCCACTACATGTAAAAGGCACAGGGTTTTCAACACTTCCTTTGATGTCTGTTACAAATGAGAGACAACAATTTAGAGTGGAATACAGAAGACAGATCATAATCTTTCATAAAAAGTTTCAAGCTGCCATTTTTCTGGAAGGTTGTCATGGCATGGAAAGAGATGCTCAATGGAAATAGGGCCTAAAGAACAAAGCTGATCACTTGAAGACTGAGGTCCTGAAGATATTCAGCTAAAGAAACTGGTCCTAAAGTCAAGGAATCAAACCTGTGTCCTCATTTTCTTCTTTCTTCTAAATGTGAAGTAAAGTATCTTCCTTTCCTTCCCCTAATTTACTTGCACTCACCTGAGACATAATTAATTACTTTTCTTCAAAATTGCTCAAATGTGGAGGTAAAGACAGAAAATCTAAGAGAAAGGTAAATGGGAGAGAAGGGAAGGAAAAATCAATAGATCAGAAATCATTTTTTTCTTCTCTCCACCTAGTGATAATGAAATGCCTTTTTCCACAACCCTCCAGTGGTATCACCAGAATCCACGTACAGAGTGTGGACTTCTAGTCTCACCTAACAGTAATGAGGCACTGCTTCCCCCTCAACTTCAGTGTCAGTGAGGTGCAGGTGGGGAGCCTGGGCTTGGCGTATTCTGACAGTATCAGAGCACCTCCTCTCCTGCGGTATCAATGAAGACTTAGTAGGGAGCCCACTGGACTTCACCCAACATCTAGCAGTAAAGTATCAGTGGAAGCCTATTAAAACAGAGGATTTAAATAAGACCAAGAGTCTTACAATCTCCAAAATGTTCAGGATACAAACTGAAAAATTACTCATCATTCTAAGAACAAGGGAAGTCATGAGTTGATTGAGAAAAGAAAATCTACAGATTATAACACTGAAATGAAAAAGATACTGAATTATATGTTATAGAATTACATAAGGATTTTAAAGCAGCCACCACAAAAATGCTTCAGCAACTACTAACACGCTGGAAACAAATGAAAAACAGAGAAGACTCCATATTTCTCCAAAGAAGATACAGATGGACAACAGACACATGAAAATATGTTCAGCATTATAATCTTCAGAGAAATGCAAATCAAAACCACAATAAGGTGTCACCTCACAGCAGTCAGAATCATAAAGACAAGAAATAGTAAGTGTTGGTGAGGATGTGGAGAAAAAGGAATCCTCATGCACTGTTGCTAGAAACGTAAATTGGTGCAGCCACTGTGGAAAACAGTATGAAGTCATTCAAAAAATTAAAAATAGAATTCCATATAACCCAGTAATTCTATGACTGGGTATTTTCACAAAGAAAATCAAACACGAATGCAAAAAGATATGTGCATCCTTATGTTCCCTGCAGCATTATTTATAATAACCAATATACAGAAACAATTCAAGTGTCCATCGACAGATGAATGGATAAAGAAGATCTGCTGTACACACACACAAGCACACGCACACACACACACACACACACACACACACACACACACCAGACATGCACACACATGAAAATATTACTCAACTAAAAAAAGAAGAAATTTTGCCATTCACAACAACATGGATGAGCCTAGAGGGTATTATGCTAAGTGAAATAACTCAGAAAAAGACAAGTATCATATGATTTCACTTATATGTGGAATCTGAAAAACAAAGAACAAATAAACAACAAAAAAGAAGTGGACTCATAAATACAGAGAACAAATTGGTGATTGCCAGAGGAGAGGGGGGTTGGAGGATGGGCAAAATCAGTGAGAGGATTAAGAGGGACAAACTTTCAGTTATAAAATAAATAAATCACAGCAATGAAAACTTCACCATAGGAAATATAATCAATAATGTTGTAATTACTTTGGTGACAGATGGTAACTACACTTATCATGGTGAGTACTGCATAATGCATACATTTGTTGAATCACTATGTTGTACAGATGAAACTAATGTTAATTATTATTCAATTTAAAAAAAAAGAGAAAACTTTGGTAAAGAAATAGAAGATATAAAAAACTGAATGGATATTTTTGAACTAAAAAATATCCAAAATAAAAGCTAACTCAATAAGCTCAATAGTGGAATGGAAGTGATGAAGGAAAGAATCAAGAATCAGTGAATATGAAGACAGAACAACAGAAGTTATTGAATCTGCATAAAGAGAAAAATAATCATTACATTGGATTTTATCAAAATTAAAAAGACCTTATTGAGAAGAATGAAAAGATAAACTGCTAGGGCGCCTGGGTGGCTCAGTCATTAAGTGTATGCCTTCGGCTCAGGTCATGATCCCAGAGACCTGGGATCAAGCCCTGCATAGGGCTCCCTGCTCAACCTTCTCCTCTCCCTCTCTCATTCTCCCTGCTTGTGTTCCCTCTCTAGCTGTGTTTCTATCAAATAAATAAATAAAATTTAAAAAAAAGATAAACTGCAAATTGGGAGAAAAAATTTGCAAGCCATCTATCTGACAAGGAACTTGTACCTAGAACATATAAAGAACCCTCAAAATTCAATAGTAAAAAATTAACAACCCAAATAAAAAATGGATAAAACACATGAACAAACCTTTCATCGAAAAGGACATATGGATATCAAATAAGTAATTAAAAAATGTTCACCATTATTAGCCATTATGCAAATTAAAACCACAATGAGAGTGCATGACATACCTATTAAAAATTAAAATATACTTATAATATCAAATGCTGACAAGGACATAGCATTTGTTATTGAAACTGGATCACTCATATATTGCTGGTAGGAATATAAAATGGTATAGTCATTCTGGAATATAATTTTACAGTTTCTTGGCAAACTAAACAGATACTTACCATACAACCTAGCATTTGTACTCCTGGACAACCATCTCAGAGAAATGGAAACCTACTGTCTACATAAGAACCTATACACAAGTGTTTACAGCGGCTTTATTAATAATAGCTAAAAATCAGAACACTCATGGGTGAATGGTTAAAGCAGTACATTATACCATGAAATATCATTCATCAATAAAAAAGAATGAACTATGGGTACACGAACAATGCTGATGGACCCCAAAGGCATTATGATGTGTGAAGAAAGCTAATTTCAAAAGGTTACATACTGTAGGATTCCCTTAAAACACTGTATATTAACTAACAGAAATTTAAATAGGAACTTAAAAAAAAAATCTTAAAAATGGCAAAGTGATAGAGATAGAGAACAGATTAGTCATTGTCAGAGCCAGGGATATTGGCATGGGGGGTAAGATTATGACTATAAGTTAGTAGCACAAGGGATATTATTTGTGGTAATGGAGCATGTATATATTTTGGTGGTGATGATTACACGTATTTACACATATGAAAAAATACACACATACACATATACACACACATACTTGAGTAAAGCTAAAACTGATGAAATCTGAAGAAGGTCTTTGAATTGCCCCCACGTCATTTCCTGATTTTAGTATACTATATAATGTAAGATGTTAGCATTGGTGGAAACTGGGTGAAAGGTACATAGGAGCTCTCTGTATTATTTTTGCAACTTCATATAAAACTATATTTTATAATTAAAAAAAGAAAACTGAAAGAAAAGGGTCAAAAAGCAGGGATTATCATACCTAAGCTGATGCAGTTCATGCTGCCAGGAGAGATTTTCCTGCTTTAGCTCTTCTTGTATAATCTGAAAATTTTTTGTCTTATCTTGATACTCCTGAAGTCGAGCCTTCAGTGGACGTAATTCAGTGATTTCTTGGTTAATCTGTAAGTACTGTTGCTGCAGATTCTTCAATTCCTTCAGCTTTAACCAAAGGGAAAGTAAAAGGGTGATTCAGCAAGTCTCATTCACCCAGCTGTAAGTCATCAACAGTTCCCTACGAAGTCAGTCAGACATCACAACATACTGTCAGCACCTAACAAGTTCGTAAACATATATTTGCAACACAAATCTCTAAACTGGTGAAATAAAGAGAGCCACGCTGGTAGGAATCACCTCACAGAGCCACCATCAAGGCTATAGGGCCTGACCATTCCCGCAACTTGTACCCTAAGCCCCTGCTCCCAGGGTCTTAGGCTGACTCTAGATCTAAAGCTCAGACATAGGACAGACTTAAAGGACCACAGTTTCTTTGTGCTTGACCTTCTATATAGCTCTGTGCCCTGCTTAGGCAAGCTTTCTTATATGGGTATCAACCTTAATTCAGCTTAGCTGATGTTAACTATAAAAAGAAGGCAGCGATGCCCAGGCTCAGTGGTTAAGAGCACTTATTTAGGCTTAAGGGTCCAACATCTTTCCCACATAGATTGTGTGACCCTATGCATATTACTTACACCCTCTAAGCCCTAATTTCCCATACCTATAAAACTTCCCTTAATTCTCCTTACCTCCCTTATGGTACTTCTCATTAGATTATGAGAACCAAATGAAAAAATTAATGGTGATGGTGGTGATGGCGATGGTCATAATGATGATGATAATACAATGATGATGGACTTGCCTCTAATCAACAAAACTGCCTACTTTGAAGATTCCAGGTGAATCTTCAAATATTTTATCTCCAGTACTCATTAAAAGCTTGGTAGTAAGAAATAATGTTAGGACATCTGGATTAAAAGGGGGCCTTGAACACACATCTCTTTCACCCACTCTTGGAAATGTCATAAAAGCTACAATAAAGGCATCATTTTATAAGCATAAAACACAAGAATAGGAAGAACAAGAGAGTAGTCAGCAGCAACAAAATTAATTTTGGAAGCTGAAAAGCAGATGCATAAGTAGTAACTGACTTAACAGATCTGGGAAAGCCAAATCTTAAGCTGGCAGTAAGGAAAGCCAAGAACCAATAGAACTTACTCTGCAGAATCTTCAAAAGGCTCAGGAATTAACAGCACCAGGTACCTCTGGAGAAGATGGTGATGGGGGTAGGGAGAAGGTGGCAGCTGAAATAAGGAGGATTAGATGAAAGCTGCTTAAAAAACAACTGCATCCCTAAATACTCTCCTTAATTCCACATTTTTTGTTAAATCTAACAAACAACTAGAGTTTTATTCTTTGGAGAAGGTAAAAGAAGTCTTTGAACCATGAAATACCAGGCACAACTGAAGGTAAAGGTACTGCTCTGAAACACGAGTGATCATGTCAATATATGACTCCTGAATTCTTGAAGCTTTTCCCCTACTCAATATGGGCAGTGCTGACACCCAGGCCTTTATCATCCATGCAGGAAATGAGAAATCTTCTAGAGAAAATCTAACCAGCTCAAGAGGAACTAAAGATACCAACATGGGGACTACCCATAAAAAGCTCAGCAACATCACCCTGCAATCACCAACCTCACAGTTGATAAGCCCCATTCACAAGATTTTTAGACCTTACCCTTAAGGATAAAGAGTAAATCAAGGAGTAATCCTCACCTGAAAAGTGGCTATCATTAAGCTAGGATGAAAAGAACTAGAACAAAAGTAATTCAAAAGAGCTTAGCAGGGAAAAGAAGATAATATACTTGAAGATTTAACAGAGAATATTAGAAATCTGAAACACCATACCAGAAAAAAATATTAAAGAAAAATTCATTATGAGAAAACATCAAAGAACAAAATTACCACCACTATTCTTGGAGATAAGAAAAAGAGAAAAAAAGAAATCCTTAGAAATAAGGAACATGATAGCAAAAGTGAAAACCTCCATATGGGGCTCTAAAGGTAAAGGTGAGAAAATCTTCCCAAAGTGTAGCAAAAGGAAAGATAAGAAAATTACACAACCAATCCAGATATCTAAATAACAGTCTTAAAAAAAAAAAAAGACAAAGAGAAAAAGGATGGGGGAAAATGGTAAAACAAAAGAATCTCCCAAAATTGATGAATATGACTTCTTAGACTCAAAGAACTATACAAAATGATAAATGAAAATAGACCCACATCAAAGTACATTGTCATAAAATTTTAGATATGCTGGACTAAAAAAATCCTATACATTTCCAGAGAAAGAGAGAAAAAGAGACAGAGACAGAGAGACAGAAAGAGATAAAGAAACATCATATTTTTAGGATCAGGAAACAAAACAGCTTTAAGCTTCTGAACCACAATGTGAACTAAAAGGCAACAGACCAAAGTCTTCACAAGTTTGTAGGGGATTTTCAGCCTAGAATTCTATACCCAGCCAAATTATCAATCAACTATGCAAGATGAAAAGACAGTTCCAATAAATTTACCTCCCTTGTATCTTTCCTTAGGGAGCCACTAAATGATTCTTTCAACAAAATGGTAACGCAAAACCAAAATAAGGAAGACATGGAACACAAGAAACAGGAGATCTAATATAGGAGAAATGTGAAGGGAGATATCCTAGGTTGAAAACACTATCCTGATTCATGTAAGAACAAGAAAGAGACTCCAATTTTTCTTCATAAATACAAAACTGATAGAAAAAAACATCTTAAGAGGAGATGTGGATAAAAGGCAATAAAGCTGGAGTTAAAATTACATTGATAAACACAAAGAAAACTAAGTAAGTAACAACAAAAACAGTTATAACTCTAAGGGGGATAAAGATGTGGAGGAAAATGAAAATAACACATCTCAGCTATCATTTGTAATCATAAAAATGTAAACATTTGATATAAACAAAAATACTGAATTAACCAGAATTTAAATTACATCAGGAGAATGGGGAAGAGGCTATATATTGAATATGTACATATGTACTCTGGAAGAAGAGGGAGGATAGAGAACTAAACTCTGTTAGCATAAAAGAAAGTCAACAGCCGGGCGCCTGGGTGGCTCAGTCCTTAAGCATCTGCCTTTGGCTCAGGTCATGATCCCAAGGTCCTGGGATTAAGACCCGAATCATAATCCCTGCTTGGCAGGAAGCCTGCTTCTCCCTCTCTCACTGTGTTTCCTTCTGTCAAATAATAAATAAAATCTTAAAAAAGAGAATAGAAAGTCAATAGCTAATGCAAAGAATGAAAACCCAAGATGCTGGGCAGCCCCCGAGCGTGTGGGCTCCCCCGAGCGTGTGGGCTCCCCCGAGCGTGTGGGCAACCCCCGAACGTGAGCGTCCCCCGTGCGTGTGGGCGCCCCCGTGCGTGTGGGCAGCCCCCGAGCGTGTGGGCAGCCCCCGAGCGTGTGGGCTCCCCCCGGGCGTGTGGGTCCCCCCGGGCGTGTGGGCTCCCCCGGGCATGTGGGCAGCCCCCGAACGTGAGCGTCCCCCGTGCGTGTGGGC